>VDFB02115216.1:0-14610 GCA_007258455.2 Sequoia sempervirens | reverse complement strand
CTTGTATCCACGCTGAATTTGGTTGATGCCACGCTATCATCTTATTTTACTTTGTGTATCTATATGTAAACTGTGCAAACATTGGATTGGTTTCCTTGCATAAAATGCAAATTTATGAGCCATCCAAGAGAATCTGTCCAGGGAAAAGCAATGCATCCTTATTTTGATGATCTTGAAAATCTCAATTAAGGATTTCTGCCACAAAAGTGTGTGCTAAGCTTGGTGAGGTACTTCAAGTTATTCATTTGAATTTAACCTTATCATGACCACCTATGATGGTGACATTATAAGAGCATCTTGAATTTCAAGAAATTCTATTCATGAGAGGTGTTGTGTGCAATAGGTATCTTGGAACTCCTAGTGAAGATGTATGACCAAGGCTGACTAAGTTGAGAGACTACCATGCCTATCTGTAAGTGCCTTCCATCTATTTTGGATGAGCTATTTCTTTTTATTCTTTTCCTTTGCATATCTGTAACTAAACTAGTAAACATTGATTGGTCCCTCCTTGCAGAAAATGCTGATTTTTGAGCCATCAAAGAGAATCTCAGCCAAAAAAGCAATGCAACATCCTTATTTTGATGATCTTGACAAATCTCAATTCTAATTTGAATGAAATATTGCAATAAAATTCCCTATTCATAAATTTCTATGTTTTCTTTCAATTTTGTTAGCTTTGTACCGCCTGTACAGTAGATTTAGGCCTTGTCCTTTGTAGATTAAGATAATACAGAGAATTAGGTTTCTTTTGAGTCTATCTAGAAGAACATCCATTGAGTTTTTCCACTGTTAGAGCACATTTTCTGAAATTCAGTTTGGAACCTTCAATTTGAGGTTTTGAGAGTCAAGTAAAGAAATAAAGCATACTCCATTGAATTAGCCTTGTAGATCAGTGGAGTAGGGTTATAGTAGGGTGTTTATGGTGCAGGAGCACCAAGGACAATTAGGACCACAAGGTGGTCAAGTGGTAAATTTTGATTTGTAATCCATGAAGAATGTTGTAACAAGGTCACAAGGACCATTAGGAAGTGTTTTAAGTCAATCTGGGTTGATAGGATATGAGGTTGCAATGTCATGTTAGCATGTTGTCAATTTAGTGTAATGAAGCCTTGAATGGCCTAAATGTGAAAATGTATGTAAATTCGTAATGTAAGGGTCAAGATGATGTAATGAGGCCATCATAAGGTCACTAGTTTAGGTATGGAGTCATTTACATCAATATGTCAAAAGTTGCACATAACAATGTAATGTTGTCAAACCAAAAGTTGTCATTTTGCAAATACTTAGAAGTTGAAGGGTCACACTTGTAAAATAATTTGAAAAGTGGTTGTAGTCAGTTGAGGAGGTTGATATTCCTTCAAAAAGGCCTTGTGAACATTGTATGTTGTTGGCAATCATACTATCCAAAGCAGGAGCACCAGCTCCATCTTTTCAACACTTGAACCCTTGTGGTTTCTATTATTTGGTCATTTGATCATTTAGGGTATTCTTAGATGGTTTTAGGTCATTCTATTTTATTTAATAAGGATTCAATACCATTTTTGTATGTATTAGGTCAATTGAGTCATGATGTAAAGAAGTTGATCAATAAGGGGATTCATGTGGTGAACCTTGTAATTTAAGTGTTTTAGGGTTATTTGTGTTAAATAAGGGCTTTACAGACCATTTATCATGTAATTTGAGTCTTAGGAAGGATTCTTTAAAGAATTGCATAAGAAATATTGAAAAATTGCAAAATGCAAAAGTTGTAAAAACTGCCAAAAGCCAAAATTAGCAATTTTAGTGGAAGACAAAAAGACAGAAGTTCAAAAGGAAAGCATTTGCATTGGGGAATATCAAGAGACATTGTAATTTCTATTTTAAGTCTATTCAAGGATAATTATTCAATTTAGAAATTTTGGTTAATGTTTGATTCAGAGTTTTCAATGCTTTATTTCTGATTTTTCATTGTATTTCTTGATTTTACTGTATTTTCAGAGTTTCCTTCACCTGTACGGACCCATACATTATTAGAAGGATTTCTCATTCATTTTTTCATGTAGTATTGTGAATTATCTTCCATTTTCTTCCATTTAGGGCTTCCAATATTTCTTTTGGAGGGAGAAATACTATTTTTTCTGTAGCAGCCCATGTAATAGATTTATCACTGTTTTGTGATTATAAAAATGTAATTTTTGTCTTCCCACCTATTGTAAAGCCATGTGACTCGGTGGGAAGACTTGCATGCATGTATATTAGGTTTGGAATGAATTTTCTTGGTGAGGGGGAGTCTTTAAGTCCAAATTCTTACGATGCCTAGGCAAAAAATGTTAAGTTTCTTTGTGAAAATGTTGGTTTCAAGTTGTATTTTCATGGATTTGTGTTGGGATTGAGTTTAGGAAGGGTTGGAAGGTATGAGCAGACCTAGGGAAAAAAAATTTATGTTTTGGTTTTGTGAATTGTGGCTATTTGAGTGAAGATCTTGAGAAACCCTAGATTTTAGGAGGGAAAATGAGGGTTTGTTGGAGCAGCAGGTTAGCAGACTTGTACGGAGTATTTGGCCAGAAAATTTGTGGTTTTGAAGCACAATTTGTGACTGTCTAGGAGATCTTGTTATGACAAGAAGTTTAAAGGTGGGTTTGTTTGTAAAATTGGGCTAGTTCTTGTAGCCCTTGAGCATGATGCCTTGATGTTCTTTAAGCTTTGGCAGATGAATCTGAGGTGGAAGCTTGGATCTATCTTCTTGATGAAGTATGGATGTTATTTGGATGATCAATGGATGTTTTTAAAATTCTCTTTAAGGAATTGGTCTTTTAGTTGTTCAGTGGTGAATTGGAAGACTATAGTGCTGACCTTATGGAAGTTGGATTAGATATATGAACCTGAGTTGGTTTCTTGGTTCTTAAGTCTGAATTTGTATTCCTCCACCCTGCTCTGCATCAGTTTATATGCCTTCAAAAAAATTCATTTATTTGAGAATTCATTTGGGAAGCTAAAGTGATAAAGCCCAAAAACATGGTTTGTATGGCTACTAGAGTAGACCTAGTTGAAAGGAGATAATTGTCAAGATAGGTACTTGGGGTTTTGCAAATTACTTGGGACTAATCTAAATGTGTTTGTTGAAAGATTCCAATCCTTGTCTACATCATTTTGTTGTTTTGGTTGAGTTGTTTTGTGCAGGGAAGTCAAGAATGCAAAGGTGGAGTTGCGGCTACAGAGCCAAAATCTGAGTTTTTCATCCAAAAATGGAGGTTTTATGCAGGGTATGGAAGAAATAATTAATGCATATCTAGGGAAATGATTCTAAAATAATTTTTAGACATAATAAGGCATGATCCAAGTGTTGTCCAGAGTGTTTGAGGTTTCTTAGAGTGAAATACTTGAAACCCTCACTGATTTTTGTGATTTTCACCCTATAATCAAGGGTTTAGAGATTTTGTGTATTGTTGGGCGTTTTCCATCTTGAAACTTGTTTATTTAAGAGTTTTTACACATGGAAAAAGACTTTTTGAGGTTTTTTGGTATTTTGGTGATGATTAAAGACTACTTTCTTTGTTAAAATGGCCTATTTGGGGTTCTTTAGAAGCAAAGAAGTTGGGACAACAGGCATGTGTTCCAAAATAAGTGTATATGAAAATGATATATGTTTTTAATGGCCAAAATGGGTACCCTAAAATGTATTTATCCTGTAAAGATTCATTGTGGTTTGCATGTTACACCCAATTTAGTGTTTTAACACTTACAAGCAAATTTGTTCTTCTAGTGCAAGCAATTGTGAAATCTGAGTAAACAGTGTTGTAAGAAGGTGTTTTAGCTTTGTTCATGTCAAATTAAAGATGAATAAAGTGTACCAAGGTCTGGTAAAATTTTGGAAGCAAGATTTGAAGGTTAGGTGTCTTTTTGCTTTGTGAAAAGTTGCAAAGTCATGCAACTTTTGTTCTCCAACTCGTCTGACCAAATGGACTGTTCCAACGCGTCTAAATAGGCATGTTTATGCTAGGAATGGTCCTCTTTCACTCCCAAACACACGGAATCGCTCCGAGCTACGTTCAATCGGATCAATCCCTTAAGGGACCAAAGGGCAAAATGGCTGCAAACTTCAGCATGAGGTTACTCGGACACCGTGACAATTAGAAACTTATCGTCTGATCTTATGGGATCATGTTGGGCCCCTCTACAATAACCTCTCTCGATTTTTTTTATCTCGGAGTGGTTTTCCCATAGTGTCTAGTTGCTGATAAGGTTGCCGGGCAAGATCCCTCGTCCTATAAGCAGGAATGGTCCTTTTCATTACTTCCTTAAACACGCTGGAATCACTCCCTGGAGCCATGTTCAACGATCGATCCCTTAAGGTCCAAAGGGCAAAATGGTCAGAACTTCGATGAAGTTACCTCGACAATCGCGATGCTTTATAAACTTCTCATCCAATCCTTTGATATCGTGTTGGATCCCCTCTACAAAACCTCTCTCGGCTCGCTATCTTGGCGGGTTTTCCCAAACGCCAGCTTGATGGATAAAGTGTCAAAATGCAAGTAGTGGAAAGTTGCAAGGTAGTGCAATTTTTATTTTGCAACCTCGTAGACCAAACAGACCATTCCAATCGTGTTCAAATAGGTACGTTTTACGCTTAGGCATGGTCCTCTTTGTACCCAAACATGTAATCGGGCTCGGTGCCACGCTCAACGGATCAATCCCTTTAAGGGTCCAAAGGGAAAATATTGCAAACTTCAACATGAGGTTACTGACACCGTGACACTTAGAAAATTATCGCTCTTAATCCCATGGGATCATTCAGTCTCCCTACAATAACCTCTCTCAATTTTGTTAGCTCTGAGTGGTTTTCCGGTGTCCGGGCCATGATGGAAAAGTGCCAAATGCAAGTAGTGGAAAGTTGCAAGGTGGTGCAATTTTTGTTTTGGTAACTCATGCGACCAAAACAAACTATTCCAACGCGACCAGTAGGCATGTTTATGCTAGCATGGTCCTCACTAAACACCTGGGAACCCCTGTTGCTCAACTGCATTTCCATCCCTTTAAGGGTTTGAGTGTAGTATGTTGAAATAGGGCCATTCCCTCCCATTGTCTTCAGCCTGTCTCTGGATGGGCGTGGGCCTACAAACCTGAATTAGACAGCTTGATATATAGAGCTCTTATTGATGAACTAACCTGTAGAGTTACCAACATTATTCAGAATCATAAGAATTTGTTTAGTACACTAGCTTACTGATGCCTTCTTGTAGTCTCAAACATTATTTTGTATCATTGTTACATTGGTTTTCGAAGTGGTGGCTTAATATAGCTCCATAATACAAAATTTGGTTCACGCTAATTTTCACGTGAATCAAATCACATTGATGTGAAAAAAAACCATAGACCATAGCTTGTGGTGCAGGAGCACCTAGGTCATGTAATGCCTTCAAAAGGCTAAGTTATAAAAAAAATGTATTTAATTCCATGTAATGCCAAAATTAAATGTAATCTAAGGCATGAAAAAGCACAAAGTGTAATATTGTCAAAATGCTAAATATGTAAAAGAGAGAAAAAGAAGGAATGTGAAGAGACAAAACAAGAAAATCAAGAAAATCAAGGAAGAGGACTATTCATGGGTCATTCAAGGAAGATGAAGAGGTATTTGATGGTTGGAAACTTCTTTAAAAGCATTGTAAAGGCTAAGCAAAGAGATCATTGTATTCTGGAAGAATTAAATTAACAAAGAGTTCCTTGTTTTAGCTTATTTTCTATGTTTTTCAGTTGTTTCTTAAATTGTATGGACTGTGCAAGAGTTTAGGGTTAAAATTTAGATTTTTTCCAGTAGGTTGGGGAATCACCATTTGTTTGCATCCATTTTGGAAGGAATCTAATAAATTTAATGTTTATTTGAGCATTCTTCTTATGGCTCGTTCTAAAATCCTATGCATTGAGTTTTGAGAGTCTTATAAGGCATTTCCACACTACTCCACCAATGTAGGTCAGGTAGATTGGTGGAGTAGATTAGGGATAGGTTATTTGTTATGTTTTGATGTTTGTGAGTGGATGAAAAAGCAAGAATACCTTGAAGGAGCTGCTGCTACACAGGAAATTCTGAGTTTTCTAGTCAAAATGAATAGTTTCCAACATGACAGTGGAGAAAGAACAAGTGCATGGGTTAGAAGATGTTTTCAAATGCCTTTTTAGATTTATTTTGACATGTTCCAATGGTTGGCTAGAGGTTGAGGTTTTCATGTAGCCTATACAGGAAACCCTCATTGATTTTTGAGTTTTTCACCCTATAAACAAGGGTTTGTTAATATACTATCAAAAGGAGTCTTTTAATCCCTGAAAATGGATAAATTGGGAGTTTTGTGTTATGTCTAATGACTTTTTTGAGGTTTTAAGTGTTTTGGGAATGTTTGAAGGGGGTCTTATTTGAAAATCAGGCCTATTTTAGTAGCCTTTTTGACGTCGTTTAGACTAAAAACTACTTATTTCTTCAATATAAGTTATTCTGAGTTTTTGATATGAGGAAATGGGAATTAAGAGGTCTCTAAAAGTGTTTTGGATCTTGGGTTTTGAAACTAGTGTGTTTGGTTTACCTGATTTAGGGCATGAATGTCTCATTGAGAAGTAGTGCCTTGACTGCTCAGAGAATAGAAGTTTGACCTAACAGTGATTGGTGAGTTGATTTTGGGATAATGTTGTCTAAGTGATGGTTTCAGGGATGTATGGAGTCTTGGATAGGGTTTAGAAGTGAGATATGTTGTTTTGACAGTTGGACAGTGAGGAGACTTGGTGTAAAATAATACATGAAATTGTAAGTTCAGTCAGAACAAAGTTAAGAGAGCAAGTTCTTGATTTGTATCAGTTGTAATGATGATGTTCACAGTGCTTGATGGTCTGGTAAAAGTCTGAAATCCAATTGTAATGATGGATTGACTATTTGGGACAAGTTGAATGAATTGATTGAATGGAAGAGTGCCTTGTTGAAAATGGTGTTTTTGAAATGCATGTTGATCTAATTGATTGAATCAAAGTTTTCTAAAATGGTATTTTGCTTTGAATGAGTCAATTGGAATATAGATTTTTGGAAGGATGAATGATGAATGATAAGAGAATTTAAGTGGATGAAAAGTAGATTTCTGATGAAATGTTGAAATTTTGTTTGATCTTCTCCAAGATGAGTTTGGGACAAGAGTCCCTTGAGTTGTTGAGTGGTTTGGAAATCTTTGTATTGCATCAGCTTGTTGCTTACTATTATTCTTTGATAGATTTTTTCCACGCATCCATAGCTTGTTCGAAAGCACCTGTTTTAGGCTTTTAGCCATAGTAGCAAGGCAATGAACTGTTTGATAAAATGCTTTGATAGACATGTATGAAAAATGTATTAGCATAGACAAGGCAGTGAACTCTTTGAAAAAATGCCTCAAAGAAATGTGGTTTCATGGTGATGGAATGGTACATGAAAACGCCACACAAGCAAATTGCTATGGATTGTCATGGCATTCCATCACCATTGAGACCACATTTCTTTGAGGCTTTTTTTCAAACAGTTTGCTGCCTTTTCTATGCTATTGATTATTAGTATGCTTTGATAGATTTTTTCCAAGCATCCATAGCTTTTTTGGAAGCACCTATTTTAGGCTTTTAGCCATAGCAACAAGGAAGCAAACTATTTGATAAAATGATTTGGTAAACATGTATGATAAATTTAGTAGCATAGACAAGGCAACGAACTGTTTGAAAAAATGCCTCAAAGAAATGTGGTCTCATGGTGATGGAATGCCATGACAATCCACAACAATTTGCTTGTCATGGCATTCCACCACCATGAGACCACATTTCTTTGAGGCATTTTTTTCAAACAGTTCATTCCCTTGTCTATGCTATTGCTTACTATTATGCTATGATGGATTTTTTCTAAGCATCCATAGCTTGTTCGAAAGCACCTATTTTAGGCTTTTAGCCATAGCAGCAAGGCAATGAACCGCTTGATACAAACGCTTTATACATAAAGGTACAAAGAAGTATTATAGTGAACTTTTGAATGTTCAGAAGTCGAATTCATGACTGAGTTGGACGGCCACACGACAATCAAAAGCATTTGATTGTCATGGGCATTCCATCGTGTCAAGGAGACCTCATTTCTTTGAGGCATTTTTTCAAAGAGTTCACTGCCTTGTCTATGATATTGCTTACTATTATGCTTTTGATAGATTTTTTCCAAGCATCCATAGCTTGTTTGAAAGCACTTGTTTTAGGCTTTCATCCATAGCAACAAGGCAACACTTGAACTATTTGACAAAATGATTTTGGTAGACATGTATGAAAAATGTGGTAGTATAGACAAGGTAGTGAATTGTTTGAAAAAATGCCTCAAAGAAATGTGGTCTCATAGAATGCCATGACAACCAAATGCAATTGGAAGTTGCTCCTAGTTATTAGTTATGCAATGTGAAGTAATTGCATAACTGCTTAGGTTGACTTTGTAAAAACTATATTGTAATTGAAATTTTGTCATCTATCAGCATCTAGTTATTAGTTATGAAATGTGAAGCAATACTTTGAGTTTGAAAGATGTGCAATGCAATGTAATCAACGTTATGAATATAGACTACAAAAATCTATTTTTTACTAAATTACCGGTTCGGTTTTGGGTTTGGGTTCGGGTTCAAGAACCCAGTTCACCAGTTCGGGAAATTTTTTTTGGGGGTTGGATTCGTTTTGGGTTTGGTATTACAAAAATAGATAAAAATCAGAAATATATACATATTTGCAGTAGTAATCAAGTTCAAAATACACCACCATATTAATAGTAAAACAACATAGCAAAAATACACCACCACTTTCATAGTCAAATATTAAAATATTAGTGATACTCGAATGTCATGATACAAAATTATAAATTAAAGTTCAAACATAAAAATGTCAAGTGTTTACAATCAGCCATTATTGATCATTGATCAATCTGAAAAGTGTGAACATTTTTTTGTGTGGAAGGAAAACAAGAAAATAGTGTTACATAATTATTAACATTGTGAAAGAGCCAAAACCTTTTTCTTGTAGATCGTAGAAGAATCTCAATGATTTTATGGGTGTCCTTGCCTTGGAACAGAACTATCTTGAGCCATGAATGATTGACCAGGAACTATGAGAAAGAAATAAGATAAATCATGTAACTTACATTGCAATTTCTTTCCTTGGGAAAAAGGGTAAAGTTTTCTTTTCAGGGAGAGTCTCCTTTAGAGTTTGAATGCATTGATAATTTTCAAGATAGACTTAGCCAAATATGTCATCTAGGTTTGAAGCTTTTAGGTAAAATGTTTGCTTCTTAAAATTTTATTCAAAATTCAAGATGCAGGCTCTCCTCCCTTAGGGAAGAGAAGGCCTATCAAACCTAACACTCTTATGCAACACTTCTTAAGTTCTTGTTGATATAGTATTAGATGTGAAGTTTCAAAATAGGCATGGTTATATAAATTCTCATCTCAAGACTATCATTGCATCAAATTAAGAATTTTCAATCCTTTATGGTCTAGACAAGAGAAGTATGGAGTAGTGTTCCAATGCTAAAGTATTATTGTGAATCTCTTTGCTATGAGTGGTTCAAAAATGAGGAATTTGTCTTCTGCACCAAATGAGAAATATTCACAATATGTGCTAGGAAGGAATAAGTCCATAAGATCGAGTATGCAAGAACTAAGAATTGCAAAATTGGCTTACGTTTGACTTCCACACATAAATTTTCATACTTTTCGATGTTCACATGTAAGTCAAAAATTATATGTGCGTAAGTTGTAAAGTATACACTTGAATACACATAACTCATATCTATTGAACCATGAATTTATAATGCACATATGGAATTCATCGATAAAAAGATTTGTATTAAAAGCAATAGCGCCGTAATGCATACATCAATATATATGTTGATATAAGTATAAAATATAGTTAAAAATAGCCATATAGGTTACAGAATGCCATATAGGCATACAATGTCAAATATCCAATACAAATATGTACAAATTTCCATGTAGGCATACAACAGTACCGCATTCAAATCACTTCCTACCGTTCAAATACAATTTTCTTTCCTTTGTTTGGTAACCGGCTGGCGGCGGAGCTCACAACATTTTCGGCAGTCGGTGCTCTGCTCTCCCAGGCCAGTTTCAAAAGCTTAACCGCTATTAAGGCAAGACATTAATATAGAGAAATTTTTTATACGGTGTCCCACCAACCATCCAAGCTCCTTGTATAAACCATCCAAATAGGAAATGTCGAATCAATAATGGCTCGACTTTTTCACCAGAAACTAGTTCATCTATAATAAATGTAAATTGAAATTCTAGTAATTTTCCCATAATTCTCCCTATCGTGAGCCATCGAGGATTGTATAGCGGAGGAAACACCAATATCCATTGCCCTCGTAACGTTTGGCGGTGTTTCTATCACCAACATCTGAAAATAAAACAACAAATTATTCAATCACAAAAAAGTTACAATAGCAATCCACGTGATGACTTATAATGTATGAGATCTAATGAACAAAATTTTGAGTACAAGTATTAAACTATATATTTCTAATTATTAGTTATTGAATTTGAAGTAATGCTTTGAGTTTGAATGATGTTTAATGCAACATAACCAACAATATGAATATAAACTACAAAAATCTACTAAACTTATAATTTATTAGTTAAGTTCTCTTTATTTTATATTACCTCCGTGAACGTTTGATCAAATCTACTGGCACTAGGAGGTGTTTCCTTGAAACCTCCAACATTACCCTGTTCAACATCCAAAATCACATATTAAAATACCATTCGTAAAACAATGCTATTAATATGTAATAAATTTATAATTGTTTACTAGTTACATACCCCACTGATAGGTGTACTACAAAAATAAGTAGGTGGATGACTGGTGTATCCAGTCTCTACACTGTGACCCTGCAATTTTATTAAGATACTAAAACTAAATTAATTAATCTTGCATTTCACAATCAAAATTTAATAAAATAAATTCAATGAACATGTTGAATTTTACCTAAGTGTCAATGCCATATGCATCATGCAAAATGCCAGCCATCCTCTCCATCCCCGTAGATGCATATGGATCAGGTTGCATAGTAGCATATGGATCCTACGTAGCACCCTCCTGAGTGTCGGTAGGGTCATACGAACAAGTCGCCCCGCAAGATTGACACACATGGGTTCGAAGGCCACCACCTGAAGACTCCCCTGGATGGTGTTGCACAATAGTGCTAGTGTGATGGATGACACTCTGGGTCAAAGTTGTGATCGCCTACAATGTCTATATCTGCACTCTCCTTCACCATGACAGGCATCACAATCTGCTCATGAGGCGGCCTAGTGAGAGGTCATCTCCCTTGTCGCATAGGATCCGGTTGTGCACCAGGCCTATCCTAAGCTGACCTCCCACCTCTTCCCTGGAACTCCCTCATATCAAAATAATTTGGGATTTGGTTCAATACAAACTCACTATATAGTTTCCTAAGAAAATATTGGGGGACTTCACAATTATTGCATGGTGGGTAATTAAAGACCATATACCATCTTTCATAAAAAACGGTTCTTAATCTCTTGATGGTGGCACCAATGAATAGGAAACCTCTTTGCATTGAGGGTAAGATTTTAATTTGTTTTAGGGTCAGTGAATAGAGAGCACAAATCACCTTTATTAATTTTTAAATATTTTACTTGTTTATATGATAATTTGTCTGCATAATATGCCATGGATGTCTGCCTCCTATCTTTCCATCCAGATATTTGTTGGGTGATTGTATCTAAATTTTTTAGCATATCTTTCAATGAATTTTCTAGAAGCATTCTTTCTGTGGTTGAAGCATTTGGATCCATCACTCAACCTACTGATAAGATCCTCACGTTGTTTTCTATTGTTCTCAATTTCACTCAAATTTTCTTGAGTGCCAGGAGGGTATTGAGAGAATGGTGGGGGAGGTTGATTTTGTTGAGGATTTTACTGTTGAGGATTTGCCTCCTCTTCTCGTTGAGGATTTGCAGGATTTCCTACAAATTAAAAAAAAAAAATCAAATCTAACCTAAAACAAACAAAATCAATTTCAAACTAACAAATTCAAAACAAATAGCAAACAATACTTACCTCTCACATCTCTTCGTCGTCATGGCGCCATATTTGCAAAGAAAATCCAACTCTTGTTGATGAAATTTGTAGAAATCCTTCCTCCTAGAACGCGAGCGCGAAGTGAAGGTTTTTGGCCGCGGGCAGAGCTGAGAAATAGTAAAAAGCAAATGATACAGATTTCACTTTTTTTTTTGCTTTTAAAATCACATAACGTGAGTGCGTTATCTCTTTTCAATTTTTTTTCCCATTTGGCCACAAAAGTGCGACCAACTTCATGCACCCACCCATGTGTCGAAACACTTGGAAGGAAAAAGAAGTTACCTTCTACAATTAAAATTGGAGGGAAATTATCTAATTTTTTGTCAGGAAAATTGATCCCTCAAAAGTATGGTGATCCAGGAAGTCCAGTAATTACCCTTAACATTAATGGAATTGAAGTTTCAAATATCCTTATTGATTTAGGAGTTGCCTATTGACAACAGTTTTACTTGCAGTAAACAAGTCGAATAAAATCTCCACAAACAAGACTGCGAAGAGCCTATCCTTCTTGAAAGATATGGAACAAAGACAACCTAAGGGGAAATTTTGCATTCATAGAGCAAAGATTGACTTTCTTTCAAGCCCAAGTCTTTGATAACCAGGTCATGGTGGCACTAGGGTCGCTCTCAGGTAATGATGCGACATTTGTTGTTAATCTCAAAGGGACCTTTTAATACATATATACACATATCTCTATTATTTCTTTGAACATTTTAAATCAGCGTTTCTAATTGAAATGATAAACTTGGACATTGAATGAAACCAAAAGATTTAACATAATATTTCCTGAATATCACAAATCCTTTGCTATCACTTAAGTAGATTTAGCATTAAGCATTCAAAAATTTCATGGAAAATAAAATATTTTCAAAAAAACTATTTCCATTCACTTATATTTTTTGGAGCATTTTCAAAAATATTAAACATCTATTCTAAAACAAAGCATAAAAATACTAAAAAATAAAATTTTCTCCCAATTATTCTCCATGGATGCCCCAAAGAATTAATCAAAATAGACCAAACTACTTTATATTTCACCAAATTTCTTCATAGCTATGTATAAAATAGTGCAAGCTTTTAAAGAGAGGGTTTCCTTTATGGACACCGAGTAGGTTCTATATGCACCCTTAAACAGCACAACATATAGTCTTGTTTGGTTGAACTTACAAAACCAGCTACAAAAGATACTGAGATAGGTAGCTATCATAAATCTTTGATATTAATTAATGTCTACGTGCATACAAAGTTTTACACCAGAATGGTTCAAAAAATAAGAAAAAAGAACAAAACTTAAAAGAATTTTTTGCTCCTCCGACATCAACAAATTCTGAACTTAAATGAAGATGAAGCATCCTCTGGCCTTTTATAGAACACAAGGCTTAGATAGGAAAAGAAAATTACATGAGAGGAAATCTAAGGGACCAATCTCATCAAGGCACGTGGAAAATTGTGACCAATAGGAGAATTACAATTGAAGTCAATGGAAGTCAACTTCAATTAGTCATTGAAGCTCTTCGGGTTCTACTTTTTCATCTGGAATCTTCACCAGGAAAATAACTTGAATCAGGATAGTGTGTAGGAGCTTCCCATACATTCAGAATGATGGGGTGGATTTTTTTCCCCCTACACTTCGCCTGGCTCTGGTTCTGTCACTCTCAGGAATGGGCTCTCCTGAAGATTAGCATTTGTTCCCACTGCATGTGAAATATCGAGATCCGTAGAATTCTGGTGGACTCAAAGCCATCTGCATTATCACCTCCTAGAGTGATCGAACCAGACTAAATTTAATTCCATCCATGATTCAAATTTTCTTGACCATCCATACCTGAGCTTTGCATCACAATCGATATCTCCTGCAATCACAAATTCCAAATATTAAATCCCTTTTTTAGCAACATCATAACATCTCATGTAAATAAAACCATTATTCAAATGTTAGTACAAAATCTAGTAAAAAATTCTCTTTCAAAAACAACATATCATAAATCCTTGAACATATACTAGATCACTAGGATTACTGAATAAATTCAAGATTTTAACATTTCGTTTCACTTTGCAACCCGATACCCGGTATTCAGCTTTACCCACTTACTTTCTTGGACCTCGATTATACCAGAACTCCATCATATCAGACTCCATCTTACCAGACCAAAGTCTTTCGCTTGAACTTCACATTACATTTCGCCTTTTCTATGTTTCTGGTACCCAATACCTAGTGCATGAAACGCTTATCATACGAAGTACTTTCTTTTATCAAATATTTCTCTTTCTTCTTCACTTCTGGTGATCTTCCAATCTGTTAGCTCTTTCCATAGGAGTTATATATTTTCTATTTGGGTCCCCAAGTATTTTCAGTCTTGGGGCATGTTGTGAGACCACACAACACTACCATTAATGTTATTACAACTAAAATAGCTAACAAATTAGGGATCACAAGTGTTCAACCAACAACTACAGTCTTAAAATTAGTAGATCAATCAATTGCAAAACCAG
>VDFB02115215.1:16834-99124 GCA_007258455.2 Sequoia sempervirens | reverse complement strand
TTTGACAATTAACTACTTGTCTTGCAATCATAATCACCCAATGAATGTGATTGGGGACAAACACATGCAATAACAATTACAAACTTTTGATATATTTAAAAAATGTATTCCGCCTCACTCTTCTTGTGTGGAGGGTCCTTAGTAGCTACTCCAAAAAGACATTCTTCATTATTGTCTGCAATTGTAATGTCTCCCTCATGAGCCTAGGTAGTTGTTGATTATGAGGCTATCCATCGGGTTCCCATAGGCTAATTAGATAGTTCAAGGAACTCCACAATTCTTGGAGATTATTGCTATTTTTAGACAGTCACTATTTTGGATGTCGACTTCGTTTATTGGCATCACATTTTATTTAGTTGCTCAATTTCAAGATTCAGTGTTGTTTACTTGCTTATCCTACATTGACAGATTTACAAAGTAAATGGGAATAACAGAAATACAAAACATGATATAAATTACTTGCAACAGTTCATGGAAGATATAGCTTTATTACTAATTCTTGGATATGCAATAAGTACAAGAATATTATAACATGTGGTCCCCGACTATGAACAACAAGTCCATATATGTAAGAACCCCTTGTCATTGAACCTTGTTTTTTTTTAGTTTGGATGGTTTGACATTTTGTCAAACACTTGGCATGCAAAGTAACTGAGTTCTGTTTTCTGAGTGTTTGTGTTTGTTTTGCTTATTTGTGAATGATTTTCAATACCAAAACATTTTCCAATGCATAGAATGATAACCAACAACTTGCATAAACAAATATTGAACATTCAACTCCCAATCATGATTTTATTACCACTATAACAGGTCTAAATACAATTTATTTCAGACTACAATAACTTATGAAATGGACATACCAGAACCAATGTGATAAAGGAAACTCAAGATTTGCAATGATAGAGTTGGCGTGTGATCTCCAAAGGCTGAAATGACTGCTGAAGGAAGTGCAGATCCAAAACTCACTGAAATCTCTGAATCATGTCTTGGCTGACCTCCAAACAATTTTATAAAATAAATCCCTGCACTTTTGGCCCTAAAACCTTTACCAAAAAAATCTTTTGTAATGCCAAAATCCAATCGCTCAAGGAGAGAAAATATATATATAAATTAGAATGTCTTCAACTGCAATATTATCATCGAATAAGGGTTTCCAAACCCTAGTGCCACCAAAGAAAAATCAGATCTGCAAATAAACTCCTCAAAACCGTAATCAAAATGATGCCAAAATGATGCCATAAACCCTGGCCGTCAAGTATGGTGAGAAACCTGCAGTAATTTTTCACTTGTAAACCAAGGCACTATCAATCTGGAAAATATTTTCAATGAAATGAACCCTAGATGGATCCACTCAATATGGAGTTGGGTTTATCTAATCACTTATTTCAAGGGTTTCCGATCCTTAGAAATAGCTGAGCCTGCTATGAGCAGCTGAAAATGGAGAAATATCAAGTTTGCCAAATCAACAGGAGCCTTGGAAGGGCAAGGAGGAAATATTAAAATAGCCTCTTAGGCAACTTTGAACTCAAATCCCTTATTTGATTTTTTATGAGTTTTCCCTTCCACAAGGGAGGCACCACTTTTGGGGAAAGAAATAATTTATTTAATTTTCTTTTTTCTTTCCCTTTTTTCCTTATAAAATCACTTTAGAATTTTCTTTAATTTTAATTCCAATTTTAGCTCACTCCTTAGCCATTTTTCATCAACATGCAACAATTCCCTTTCCAAACGAATTAGCACAGCAGGAATGATGGGGCCATTAAATAATCAAGTGATTACTTAAGAGAAAAGTGGACATTTACAGTCCTCCTTCCAAGATTGCTTGGCATAAAACAGTTGCAATATTGGATAACACTGTATTTCTTCTCTTTCCCAAATTGGCATCCTTCAAGATGCAAATCTCTCCCTTGCACTAAATACTTTTCTAATCACTCTGTTCCTCCAATCTTGGTTCCCTCAACTCTAGGATCTCTAGGAACTAACCAATTTTCCCTCATCCAAAAGGGTAAATTTGGAGAAGAAACAACATGCTGCCCAAGTGCCTTCTTGAGGCAAGACACATGAAAAACATTATGAATCCTACTGCCTTTAGGTAACTCAAGCTCATATCCTACCTCTTGAATCCTTCTCAGAATCTTGTATGGACTGTAGAACCTTGACTTAACTTTTTTTGCACCACTCTTCTTCAAAGTACTCTATCTATATGGTTGAAGGTGCAAAAATGCCATATCATCAATCTCAAATGATCTCTCTACCTTGTGCCGATCTACATATAGATTCTATTGATTTTGAGTTTCTGAATATTATCCTTGAGTGCACTAAGGATATCTTGACTATCCTATAACCAATCTCTAGCTCTAGGAGCTTTGCTGTCATCAAAAGCTAAGTCTATGAAAGACAAAGCATCACAACCATATAAGGCTCAAAAAGGAGACATGCCAATAGACATATGATAGGTGGTATTGTAACAATGCTCCCCTAGATACAACCCCCTAATCCAAGCCTTTTGCTGCCCTGCTACATAATTACGAAGATAACCTTTCACTCACTTATTCACAATCTCAGTTTGTCCATCTGTCTAAGGGTGGTAACTAGTGCTTGAGGTCAATTCAGTACCAAGTAGTTTGAATAGCTCCTGCCAAAATATGCTAAGAAACCTCCTATCTCGATCATTGACAATGGTCTTAGGGAGTCCATGTAATCTAATCACCTCAAGAAAGAACAACTTTGCTACCTAAGATGCCGTGTAGTCGGCTGCGACGACAAATAAGTGTGCATACTTTGTCAATTGATCAACAACCACAAATATACAATCCTTTCCTTGGACTCTAGGAAGACTTGTTATTAAATCCCTAGAAATACTTTCCCACTTTTGTTTTGGAATTGGTAAAGGTTGCAATAATTCCACTAGAAAAGTGTGCTTTAACTTGTTTTGTTGACAAGTCAAGCACTCACGCACATCTTGCAGGACATCATCTTTGAAACCCTTCCATGAGAATCTCTCTCTAATATGCCTGTAGGTCTTAAAATACCCAAGATGCCTTGCTAGTTGTGTGTCATGAACGACTCTCATAATCTTATCCTTCAACTTAGACTCAGGCACCAAATATATCCTGTCCTTATAATAGATAACATCTTCAATAACCTTTTATCTATCATCCTGAATCTTACCATCCATGATTTCACATGCAAAAATAATTTTGGAATACTCAACTAAGAGTTAAGATTTCCAATTGCCTAAACTCTCAGTCATAGAGAAAAGTATAGAAATAGTAGGTCTCCTGGAGAGTGCATTGGCAACAATGTTCTTCTTACCCTTAAAATGTTAAATTTAAGATCAGATATGCATGCACAGAAAAATAATTCAAAATCAGACACAATAACACAGCAGATACCCTGGGAAAACTCTCCTCTTGAGGGAGAAAAACCCAGCAACAAAGATCTCACTTATATTTATAAATAGAGGCAACAATTCTCTTTACAAAGAGGCCAATAACAAGGCCAATCCTGCAGCATCTACACAAGATACAGAAGCAGATAATAATCTGCACCTGACAGTATCCAATTCTGCCCTTGATGAATTCACACTGCTCTTTAGAAGAATTCACACTGCTCTTAGAAGAGTTCGCACTGCTCTTAGAAGAATTCGCACTTACAAAAATGATTATTTGAACTTTGCTTGATTGCTCTACAAAGAGAATAACATTGAATATATATATACAACATAGATAGGGACAGGGAGACGTGTCTCTTCCCAAACAGGTCGGCCACAAGGAGTCCATCCAAAAGAAAGAACACGACTTTTAGAAAGTTGCGCTCATAAGAGAAGGAAAGTCGGCCCTTGATAAACTGTATCTCTTCATTTATTCGTGGCTCTTTGATAAGGTAGTTAATGATATCTCTTCATAACATATGTCGGCCTGAATGAATATTCACACCTCTTCACAAGAGGTCGGCCACCTTTAAAATTGTATCCCAAGAAGAATGAAGTCGGCTCCATGATAAGCTTCGCACCTCTTCATTAAATGGAAGTCGGCCTCAATTAATAAACGAATATTAAATGTCTTCTAATAAAAGATTTGATTATCAAGATGAATTCATATGTTCTCATAGCCGGCCATAATGAGGTAATACAAAAACAACGAATATAAATTAAATAGCCAGCGGGCTATCATTTTGCATTATGTTTCCTCAATAGGGATGAGCAGGTTGGAAGGAGCAGTGAGCTACAGCCTCATTAACAAATACTCAATGTCAAAATCATATGCCTGAATTTTTTTGTTGACCCACTTTTGTTGATGCTCATTCAACACCTTTTTCTCTAGAGAATATTTCAATTTGTTGTGGTTCGTTATCATGATAAATGTTCCACCTACCAAATACTGCTGAGACTTTGCCAACGCATGCATAATGGCAAGAATCTCCTTATGATAGGTGGAATATAGACACTCATTGTCTCCCAAATTCTTGCTCTCATAGGCAATGGGATATACATTACGCATAAGTTGAAATATTCCGAGCCAAATTTTTTTCCGATTTTCACAATTTCAAATTACAAGCGGTGCACGGGTTAAGGTTAGATGGATAAACCAAAGCGTGCAAAAGTAACTCTAACGAGAATGGCATGACGATGGCGACATTATTGAGATCTTCTACTCTAAATACGAGAAAGGAACTCAGCGTCGAAGTATGTACTTACCCAATCCAATGCGGGTGAGAAGCGACCATGTAATGATAGTATTCGAAAATAAAACGAAATGAAATGCTGAATACTGGAAATACTCGACACCCAGAATGTGCTTGCTGACCCAAGATGGGAAAGTAGCTACCATAGGGCGGAGATCTATCTATTACAAACTTCAAATGAAATTGAGCATTACAAATTTGAATTAACAAGCTTAAGAATCATTGCCAATACTACTGTCAGTTTACAATCGAATATCATACGCCTGTCAAGAGATTAGAGCTGGAAATATCAACCATTACAATACAATAATAAATTCTTTGGCTTGATTCAATATGCCACACCAAATTCTCACAATGAATAGGAAATAACACTGCTGTTTTCTTTGGTTACCAGAAATCTGTATTTTGCAGTTCAAACCAGCAGTCTAAGAAACTAATCAAATGCTCGTAACTCACTATTAACTTGCCCAATTCACTCGAGATAAAATGCAATATACTCCAATAGAGAAGACGCCTAGGAAAGACACTAAACCCAGATCTAAAAGCCTTCAATTTATTTTGCACGGATTCCAATGCCTTTGCTGAAATTTTTGACAAGGAAAGGCGATCGCTCTAAAATAAATGGGCTTCATAAAATCTACAAGCGCGGAGGGATTAAGAACGCTAAACTACAATGAAGATAAGACATGCACCCATATGCAATTTTTGGTCTTTTGGATTTATGATTAAAAACTCAAATCTAATACAATACATTTTCCGAACAGCAAAATGCAGAAAATAGAAATCTAAGATTGACGAATTACAATGCACAATGTTCAATAACTCCCTAAACTAGACTAAGAGTCACCACTTAGATGTTGTCTGCAAACACAGTGATGCAGAGCTAAAACCTTCATTCCTCATGACGATTCGAGGCCAGTAAAGCGGCCTGTGATTATAGTGGTAAGATACAAAATGATGCACAAGACTTCTTTTTATAGAACTTTTGTTTTGGCTTCCATGAAACCCTAAATCAACATTCAAAACCTAATCTCCCCTCCGGCTTTCTTTCAAGGCTTAGATTTGTTTCATTAAATATAAGCCTCCTTATGCTTTGTTAGTTAAGTATTCTCTTAATGAAACCCACCCTCAGGATATACCAAAAAACAACATTAGATCATTAAGTCATCCTAATGAGGGTCAGCGTTGAAATATAACATTTAAACATGACCTTTTTAATTAAATGACTTAACTTGTCATACGAATGTGCCTGAAGCCAAAAGCGGAAGCAAGACTTCGACCGTGAAGCAGGATGTCAGCAGTGAACTCAGCGGAAAATTGCCAAAATGATTTACTAAAAATAGTAAATTCCAAAAGTACAAGATCTTTGAGATGATCCATACCACTCACGAAGCTCTTGAAAACCAGGAGAAAGAATCCATACATTGGATCACTACTCCATCTCTGAGCAATGACCTCAAAAATAGGAAACCCTAATTTTATCTTCCGACTAGCCTTCGGGTTTCCAGAAAAAAGGCCAACGGTCACATGAATGATCAGGTTTGAGACGGGGAAATTACAGTCCGCCCTCCCCAAGATTGCTTGTCCTCAAGCAATCGCAAACTAGGATGCTGCAATATCTCATCACTTTCCCAAGTTGCATCCTCCATAGGCAGGTTCTTCCACTTTACCAAACATTCTCTGATAGTTCTATTCCTCAAAACGTTCTCGACATCAAGTATCTGGAACTAGAACCAACTGTCCCTCTTCATCCAATGGTGGCAACTGTGAAGAAGCAACCACATTGTGTCCAAGTGCCTTCTTGAGGCGAGACACGTGGAAGACGTTATGCACTCTGCTTTCTGTAGGTAGTTCTAATTCATAAGCTACTGCCCCAACTTTTCTGATGACCCTGAATGGCCCATAGAAGCGAGGTTTGAGCTTCTCAGCTCCACTCTTCTTGAGAGTAGACTGTCTATAAGGTTGTAAACGAAGATAGACCATATCCCCAACCTCAAACGAACGCTCAACACGCCTCTGATCAGCATACAACTTCTGTTGATTTTGTGCAATCTACAAATTATCCTTCAAGGATCTCATTATGTCTTGACTATGCTGCAACAAATCCTTGGCTAAAGGTGCTTTGCTGTCACCAAACACCAAATCTGCAAAACTGGGTGCTTCATATCCATAAAGTGCCAAGAAAGGGGACATCTTGATTGACATATGAAAAGTAGAGTTGTAGCAGTACTCGCCTATATGCAGCCACTTAACCCAAGCTTTCTGCTGTTCTGACACATAATTTCTCAAGTAGCCTTCCAACCACTTGTTCACCACTTCTGTTTGCCCATCAGTTTGGGGGTGATAACTCGTGCTTGGAGTGAGCACAGTACCACTCATTCTGAAAACTTCCTGCCAAAAGGTACTTAGGAACTTGTTGTCCCTATCACTTACAATATTCTTTGGCAACCCATGCAGCCTAAACACTTCTCGAAAAAACAAATCTGCAACTTGGGCTGCAGAAAAAGTGCTGGTAATGGCAAAGAAATGAGCAAACTTGGTTAATCTGTCAACTACTACGTAAATGCAATCCTTCCCTTGGGCCTTGGGTAACCCAGTGATGAAATCCATTGAAATGCTTTCCCATTTTTGATTGGGAATTGGAAGTGGTTGCAGCAAACCGGCTGGTAATGTATGCTCATTTTTATTCGCTTGACAAACAGGACATTCCTGAATGTAGCGTTGAACTTCACCTTTCAATCCTTTCCAAGAAAACCTTTCTCGGATCTGCCTATAGGTCTTGAAAAAAACTTGGTGACCAGCAACTGGAATGTCATGAAACGTCAAAAGAATCTTCTTCTTAAGCTTAGAATCAGCCACCAGAAAGATTCTTCCCTTATAATGGATCAATCCCTCAACCACCTGGTACCTTTCATCATGGAAAGTACCCTCCAGAATGCTGGTTGCAAACTGATTTTTGGCATAATCAGCAAGCAACATGTCTCTCCAATCTGTAGTAAGCTCACACAGTGAGTTAAGATGAGGCCTTCTGGAGAGAGCATCGGCCACGACATTATTTTTCCCTTTGACATATTCAATGTCAAAGTCGTAAGCTTGAAGCTTACTCACCCATTTCTGTTGCCTCTCATTTAGATCTTTCTAGTGCATGAAATGCTTGAGGCTATTGTGGTCCGTCTTAACCACAAACTTGTTCCCCACCAAGTACTGCCTGAACTTGGCTAATGCATGCATAATGGCAAGCATTTCTTTGTCATAGATTGAATATGTCCTTTCAACACCCCGTAATTTTCTGCTCTCAAACACGATAGGGTGTTTGTCTTGCATCAGGACAGCCCCCACTCCTTCACCCGATGCATCACATTGCAGCTCGAATGGCGGAAATCTGAATAGCCAAGACGAATGAGGGCTGCAATCCTTTGAATTTGTCAAAAACAATTTGAACCTTTTCTGACCAAACAAAGGCTCCCTTTTTGGTGAGATCAGTAAGGGGAGCAGCATTCTGTGAATACCCCTTAACGAACCTCCGATAGAAACCACAAAGACCCAGAAAACCTTTCAACTGAGTCAAATTTTCAGGTGGTGGCCAATCAACCACTGCTTTGATCTTTTTCGGATCCACCTTCACTCCCTCAGCACTGATAATGTGGCCAAGGTACAATAACTCCTCCATTCCAAATTCACATTTGGAAGCTTTTGCGAACAGACTCTCCGACTCCAGAATACTAAGCACTTCCTCCAAGTGCTTGAGATGATCTCCCCAAGTCTTGCTGTAAATCAAAATATCATCAAAAAAGATCCTTTACAAACCGCCTTAAGCAGTTTTGGAAACACACGGTTCGTACAGGCCGAAGGTGGCGGTGCGTTGAGTCAACCCAAAACTGACAGAACTGAAGTAGTATGGTGTTATCGACTGTCATGGTCCTCATCCAAATCAGTGGTAACTTAGATCTCAAGTCGATCTTGAGAAGGAGAACTTGTATGCGTATCAATGAAGCTCATCTATCTAGGAATAGAATTATCAACGATGGTGCTGGTTCAAAACACGATAGTCCCTTGCTTACATGCGCATGGTACCATCCTTCTTTTTCACAAGAACCACCGCAGAAGCAAATGGGCTCTTGCTTGGGCGTATGAAACCCATCTCCAAAAGTTCCCGAATATTCTTCTCGATCTCATCCTTTTGCCTCTTCGGATACCGATATGGAGTCGTGATCACCGGTTTGGCTCCTTCTTTGAGCTCTATGATGTGTTCTGAACCCCGTTCAGGTGGTGGTCCAGGAGGCAAATCTGCAAAGACTTTGCTCTTCTCCATGAGTAGAGACTGAATATCAGGAGGAAGGTCACGTTTAGTCTCTACAGGACTATCAGGAAGGATCATGCATTCAGCAACCCACTCAGCTTGATCGTGACGGATCAGCCTTGCCATTCTTTTGAATGACACTACTCGAGGACCCCCATTGGACATGCCTCTCAAAACTATCTTCTTCCCATCCGATTGGAACTTCAACTCCATAGTCTGCAGATTCAAAGAGATCTCTCCAAGAGATCGCAGCCATTGGATACCTAGAATGGCATCAGTATCCCCAATGTGAACTACATAGAAGTCATCCTTGACTTCGTAGTTGCCCAACTGCATGGTCATGTTAGATATTTTCTTGGTGGAAGTAATATGAAATCCATCGGCAACCATGACCTTGAATCCTTCGAACTCCTCTGTTTGCAGCCCCTTCTTGGCTACCACAACTTCTTCAATGAAGTTATGAGTTGCTCCAGTATCGATCAAAGCAACGATTCGCTGCCCTTTGACCATCCCACGAACCTTGAATGATTCGTTTCTTTGAAAACTAGAAAGTTGAGCTAAAACTCCACCACTTCCCTTCTCATCTCCGGACTCTTCTGGAGCTCTAGCTTCTTCATTTTCTTCAAAATCAGATTGCTGGTCGGAAAAATCAGAACTACTTTCCCCAGCAGAATAATATTCAATCTGATTAAACTTAACCCCTTTAGGACAAACATGGTCTTGAGACCATTTTTCCTGACACCGAAAACACAACCCTTTTCTTCTGAGTTCATTCAGGGTTTCTTGATCCAACCTGGTGACATGGGGATTGCGATTCTTGAACTCCTTGTTCTGAGGTCTCAAATTATTTTTATACTGAGGCCTTTTTCCTTTATCCCTTTTCTGAAAGGGGGAGTTTGACTGAAATTTCGCCTTAGGAGCAGCCCACTCCATGTTTCTTGCCTTTTTCATGGCCTCTTGCAGTGTTGGAGGATCAAAGGCTTTAATCCAGCCTTTGAGGGGTTCTGTCAACCCTTCACTAAAAAGAATCACCAATCTCCTTTCCGTGATTCCAGTCACCATGACTGAGAGTCTCTGAAACTCCGCGATGTAGGCTTCAACTGTGCCATACTGTCTCAATTGAGCAGCTCTCTGAAATGGATCTCAGGATCTTTTTTCTCAAACCTTTCGATGAGCCTAGTGGTGAACTCATCATATGTTGTGATAGACCGATGGCCTAGAGTGACGAGGCCATGGTACCACCACTCGTGCGCCACCCCATCAAGGTGTAGCGTAGCGAACTTGATCGCTTCTTCTTCCGCCATTGGTCTGAGAGCTAGATAGTTATCCAGCTTTTGAATCCAAGCTCGGGCTGAACTTGTATCACTCCCATCAAAATGAGGAAGTATAACTTTGTTGATAGCTTGGTACAAGTCTCCTTGATTTGATGGTCTTCTTTGATCAAAGTTTCTTCCTTGCCCTTTGTTCTTCCTCTTATGATCCATGAAATCATTGAAGGACATGTCCATCTTGATGTCGACAGGTAGAGAGTCATACTCTGTACGGCCAGCCCTCAACTGCTCCACGAATGAAGCATTCTCTTCAGGCTCTGGCTGATTGACTACAGGAGCTAGAAAAGTGGGCTTAAATGGTCTGGAAGAGATGTAAGTGTTGTTTGACATTGTCCGGGCTGCATGCTCATCATGCTGGTTGGAATCACTATGCTCCCCTCTGTGGCCTGAGTTGTTCTGTGGAACATTATTCTGCCCCATTTTCCCCATCATGAAAGATACCATGTCCATCAAGGCATCCATCTTTTTTCCAAACTCCTTCCCGGGACTCGTAGATCTCTCTCTTCCTTTTCCACTGTCATCTCTGTTGCCAGAACTTCTTTCACCGCCACCAAGAATCCTTTCATTTCTTTCATTATCCCCCATTTCTGTTTCTTGTGAAGGCTCCCAATTAGCCCTCAAAATCTCTGAAGCTGTTTGACCTTCTGGAGGTTGATACAACTGTGTCTGAATTGTATCCCTCTTGTATACTCTTGCCAAATACCTCTGTTCTCTGTCACTCATAGAAGGCTGATTTCACAGGATGGCAGGATGCGTGGCTCTGATACCACTGAAATATTTCGAGCCAATTTTTTCGTTTTGTTTTTCAATTAACAGATTACCAATTACAAACAGTGCACCCGTTAAGGTTAGATGGATAAACCAAAACGTGAAAGAAAGCAACTCTAACTAGAATGGCGCCGATGATGGCGAGCATTAGTCAGAGGATCTTCTACTCTAAATACAGAAAGGAACTCAACGTCAAGTATGTGCTACCCAATCCAATGTGGAGTGAGGGGCGACCATATGACAGAGTGATTATAGGAAGCAAAGCTTGAAATGAAAATGTTGAAAGCTGAAACTACTCAACACCCAGAATGTGCTTGCTCACCCAAAATGGGAAGTAGCTACCATAGGGCAGAGATCTATCTATTACAAACTTCAAATGAAATTGAGCATTACAAATTCAAATTAACAAGCTTAAGAATCACTGCCAGTACTACTGTCAGTTTACAATTGAATATCATACGCCTGTCAAGAGATTAGAGCTGGAAATATCAACCATTACAATACAATAATAAATTCTTTGGCTTGATTTAATATGCCACACCAAATTCTCACAATGAATAGGAAATAACACTGCTGTTTTCTTTGGTTACCAGAAATCTGTATTTTGCAGTTCAAACCAGCAGTCTAAGAAACTAATCAAATGTTCGTAACTCACTATTAACTTGCCCAATTCACTCGAGACAAAATGCAATATCCTCCAATAGAGAAGACGCTTAGGAAAGACACTTAACCCAGATCTAAAAGCCTTCAATTTATTTTGCACGGATTCCAATGCACTGCTGAAAGGTACGGCTTAAAGGAAAGGGCGATCTGCTCTATAAAATAAATGGAAGCTTCATAAAATCTGCAAACTGGAGGGATGGGACGCCTAAAGCCTACAATGAAGATAAGACAATACCCATATGCAATTTTTTGGTCTTTTTGGATTTATGATTAAAAACTCAAATCTGCTGTCTAACAATGCAATTTTCCAGAACTTGACAAAATGCAGAAACATAAATCTAAAGATTCGAAAAGCAGATTACAATGCACAATATTCAATAACTCACAAACTAGACTAAGAATCACCACTTGATGTTGCCTTGCAAACACGAAGCGATGCCCGAGCTAGGAGGCCTTCATTCCTCGAAGCGATTCCAGAGCCAATCCGGCAACATAACAGTATAGTCGTCAAAAGATCCCCAAAATGATGCACAAGACTTCTTTTTATAAGTTTCGTTTGACTTCACGAAACCCTAAAATCAGCTTTTAGGTCAAAACCCCTAATCTCCTCAAGAAGGCGAACTTTCTCTTCAAGGCTTAAGATTTGACATTTTAATTAAATATCATACTTTGAAATATGCACCCCTCATACCCTTGCTTTGACTTAGGGAATAATTAAATCATCTCTTAATGAGGGCGCCACCCTCAAGGACCCACTTTTAAAACAACATTAAGTCATTAATCTAGGCCCATAGTCAACATTAAAATATAATATTCAAAACGTGACCCTTTAATTAAATGACAACTTATTCTTACGAGATGGCCTTACGAAGCCATGTGAGACATCGTGGCCCGAAGCAGAGTCAACGAGCTGAACTCAGCTGAGCGCCAAAAATAGAATTTACTAAAAATAGTAGAGATTCCAAAAGTCTTTCGAATCATGGGATAGTGTACCAACTGCGAGCTCTTTGAAAACCGGAGAAAGAATCCGCCATTGAATCTCCATCTACGAGCAATGACCTCCTCAAAATAGAAACCCTAATTTTATCTTGAGCTAGCCTTAGTTTCGGAAAAAAGGCCAACGGTCACATGAATGATCGAGGTTTGAGGCAGGGGATATTATGGCTAAGGCCCCAGCCACTACACCAAAGGCAGAAACGGCCCCAAGTAAGGCTACCGAGTGTTAAGAGGGCGACAACTAGGGAGGAATCTTTCACTGCAAAGCCACCACGAGAGAATCACAGAAGTGCTGCATAAACCATGGGACATTGGCCGTCGGGCGCCTTGACCACGCCACGAGGACATTACAACCCTGCTTACGCTCCAGCGAATCTCGACCAGGACCTGACTCAATGCCACTAAAGGCCCAACCACTGCACCAAAAGACCGACTGTTAGTAAGGCTGACTACCAGTGTTAAGGCGACAACTGGGAGGAATCTTTCACCACCGGAAGCCACCACTAGGAGAATCTGGGGTCCATAAGCCCGCGGACCGTGGCCGTGAGGCCTGGCTCCCTTACGAGGGGACATTACATAAATACCGCACCAATCCCCTCACCTAATGCATCACACTCTAGTATAAACGGTTGAGAGAAATCTAGAAGAGCCAACACAGGACAAGTACTCATCACCTCCTTAAGTCTATTAAATGTAACTTGAGCCTCATCTGACCATCTGAATGTGTCCTTCTGTGTAAGATTTGTAAGTGGTGTTGCAATCTGTGAGAACCCCTTAACAAATCTCCTATAATAAACAAAGTCCAAGGAACCCCCTCAAATCGAAAATGTTCCTAGGTGGTGGCTAAAAGAATAGCTTGTGTCTTTTCTTGGTGCACCTTAACTCATTTGGCGCCTATCACATGTCCCAAATAAAGGATCTCCATCAATCCAAACTTGCATTTGGATGCTTTGGCAAATAAGGACCGTGCCTCCATAATACCCAATACCTCATCAATGTGCCAAAGATGCTCTTCCCATGTCCTACTGTATATCAATATGTCATCAAAGAACACCAACACAAACTTCCGCAACTTCTTATTAAAAATGTGATTCATACATGACTGGAATGTAGCAGGTGCATTAGTGAGACCAAAAGGTACACCAAAAACTCATAATGTCCATAGTGGCAACAAAATGCAGTTTTATGTATATCCTCCTCACAGACACAAATTTGATGGTATCCTGATCAAAGATCAATGTTCGAGAAGTAAACCGACCCATATAACTCATCAAACAACTCATCAATGCGGGGAATAGAATACCCATTTTTGATGGGCTTTTTGTTTAAGGCACAATAATCACTACACATTCACATTGTGCCATCCTTCTTCTTAACTAAGACCACCGAAGAAGCAAAGGGACTAGAACTAGGCTATATATGTCCCATGTCCAACAACTGCTTAATTGTCTTCTCAATTTCCTCTTTAAAATACCTCTAATGACGATAAGGTGTGGTAATGATGGGCTTGGAACCCTCCTCCAACTTGATAACATGCTCAAACCCACAGTCTGGTGGTCTACCTAGAGGAATCTCTCCAAACACAACACTGTGCTTGTCTAGCACTAACTATATGTCCACATGGTATGGCTGATCTTTGTCTAAAGAAGACTTGGAAGAGACAAAGCATTAGGCTGCGTATGCTACATCTCCATGTCTAAAAGTAGACTCCATCCTTTGTGCTGAAACTACCCTGGGCCCACCATCTGATAATGCCTTCAACACACTCTTCTTCCCATCAGCCATAAACTCTAACTCCATCTTACGAAAAGCCTATATGTATCTGCCAAGTGATTGTAACCACATAGAAGTCATCTGTCGAAGTGTAGTCACCCATCTGAATGCTAAGTTGAGGAACTCTCCTAGTGCAACTCATAGTGAAACCGTCTACAATTGTCATGTTGAAACCTGAGAACTCCTTTGCCTATAATCCACGCTTCACAATCAACCCCTCATCAATGAAGTTGTGTGTAGCGCCACTATCCACTAATGTAATGTCCCCAAATATTTGGTTTGAGCCTTGGATATTTTTGAACATTCTTTATGGCTCAATTAATTTTTATTGGGCTAGGCGGACTTGGGAATTAATCTTCCATAAATTATTATTATTTTTTGTGGCGCCAAAATATATATATTTTTTTTCCTTGGAGTTGGGCAACCCAATTGTGGAGTTTAAAAAGGGAAAAAAGTGATTAAAATAATAATATTTCTATTTCTATTTTGCGGTGCCTCATTTTAAAAATAAAATAAAGTGAACACAAAATTTAAATGGAATTTGGGTGCCAAAGTAAAATTGAGAGGGGGTCAGCCTCTTTGGGGAAAGGAGACAAGTTTGATATAAATACAAGATCTTGAGAAGGCAATTGATCATCATGCATATTATTATTTTCAGTTTGAACCAGCAACTTGTTGCATTCATTCCAAGGACGAAAGCCCTTGAGAATTATTGGTGAGCTGGACGAAAACCCAATCTCATCTTGGGAGGACTTCATAACGGAGGTCTACTTGTGCTTCAATGGTGTTTTGTGAAAGATTAAGAGTTGGAAAGTGTTAATCAGATTTGCAGACCAGTTGAGCACCGATTTGGAAGGCAGATTTTGTCATGTTTGGACCTAGAGTTTCACTTTAGGGTGGAGTGCATCATTTGGAGGTTGAGTGACTATGGTTTGGAAGGGCGATTTGTTGTTTTGAGGTCATTTGTGTGCATTGCAAGGGTTTCAAATCCTCATTTTCAGACCGGGAGACCAACACACCTTTTGTAGGGTTTCAGAGGCATCATCATTCACATCTTGCATATTTTTGACATCTTTGTATAGCTGGGGTAGTTCGCCCAGTTAGGGCATATTTGGAGCAGCATCTCCTATGCATTTTGGTATGTATTTTGGACCTGATTTGTAATAGCAGATTTTTGGGCATGTTTGGCATGTTTGCCCATGGTATTTGATGCATTATCGGACTTTATATTTCTGATCCATAACAACAGGCTTCAAATTACACCGAATCATATGTAAATTACATGGTGTTGAATCATTGTCTAATTCATCTAATAACCTAGCTATATATTTGGCATATGATTCGGTGTAATTTACATGATGTTTTAGCATGTTATGTGGCTGTCATAAGTACTTGATCAGGTCTGAAACAAATGTTGTTTTCATGATTGAAAAGATAATCATAATTGCTTATTTGTTCGAGCATTTGGAGGCATCTTTGTTTGCTGTTCTTGTTTGATTGAAATCAGAAAATCAGATCACAATTCTAGGGTTTCAGCAGGAAACAAAAGTGCAGAAAATTAGGGTAGAATTCTTAGTTTTGAAATCAGATTTTTAGGGCAAATCATAGTTGGGATATTTCAACCAAGCAAGTCACTCGCTGCCCCTTAAGTACTCCATTCAATATAAAGGGATGGTACCTAGGTACTCCTGACAATGTAGCAATAGTAATGTGTGGTGGAACAACCAGCTTCCCATCATCAAGTTCTACCCATGGCTGCTCATTATGATCATCATCACTGCCCTCTGAATTATTGTCATAAATCTGCTCATCCTCTACATCTGAAGTGACCTCAATATAGTGTACTTTTCCTTTCGCTAGGCATCTATGATCGGGTGTCCAAGGCTCCTTGCATGTAAAACATAACTTCATTCTTCTTAACTAATTTCTTGTCTCAAAGTCCATCTTAGGTGGTGTGTACTTAGGCTGATTAATAGATTTCTGATTTGATTTAGATCTGTGAAAGTTTTTCTTATGTGGCTGAAATGTAGAAGATGATGTGTCAAGATCTAGTGCCAACTTGGTAGCATCATGAAGAGTCCTAGGGCTTAGCACCTTGACTAGACCTCTTGTCCTATCATTTAATCCTTCAATAAACAACATTACCATCCTTTATTCAGTCATATCAGGAACCATAACAACAATTTTTGAAACTCATTAATGTATGAATCCACATGCCCACTCTATCTCAATTGTGCTAGCTCTCTATAATACACCTCCACATCCTTTCGATCAAACCAAGCAATCAATTTGTTGCTAAACTCCTCATAAGAGTGGATCAATCCATGGTTTTGTGACACCAAACCATGGTGCCACCAATCATATGTAATGCCCTCAAGGTGCATGGTTGCAAATTTAATTGCTTCATCCTCTTGCATCGGTCTAAGTGTCAGGGTGTCTAACTTGTGAATCCAAGCTCTAGGGCTGATCCTTCCACTACCATCAAATCTAGGTAGAGTGAGTTTGCTTGTGGCTTGTTTGAGTTCCCTATTTTGTTGCCTTGGTCTTCGTTCTTGCCTGGTTCTTCTACTATCTCTTCGCTTTCCCATATACTGAGGGAAGGGTAAAACATCCTTGACATGTTGGGGAAGTGTATTCCACTCATCGTGCATAGTCATGACATTATCTGCAAATGTTGCCTCATCATCCACATCAACAACCTCCTCTTCTACTTCATTTTTGGGAAAGAAAGGAGGCTGCAATGGTCTATTTGTAGTGCGTGTAGGAGTCCTCTCCACATGTGGTGTACCAACTACATTGCCATTATTTGCTTGTTCATGATTGTTCCTCCTATGGCCTATGTTCATTTGTTGAGTGGCTGCTGTAAGTTGTTGTAAAACACTTGTTACATATTGCTGTCCTACTACAATACCTCTCAAAATTTCTCTTGCTTCTTTGTCATCATGTGGTGGACTGTTGTCTCTCCTATCACCCATCTTGCTAGCTGATCCAATCTCACTATGGTGCTGCCTTGCAGCTATTGTTGCTAATAATGTATCTTGTTTTGAATATGGATGAGTCCATTGAATTTGTTTAATTTTTTCCCTAACAATTTACTTGTTATACCTGTTACTTGGTTGTATGAAACAAGTCTAAAATATAACCCAAAGGCTGGTAGGATCCAAGCTCTGATACCACTGTAAGAACCCATTGTCATTATGCCCTTTTTTTTCAGTTTGGATGGTTTGACATTTTGTCAAACACTTGGCATGCAAGGTAATTGAGTTATGTTTTCTGAGTGTTTATGTGTTTTTGATTACTGTATATTTTAGATCATAAGAATGGACATGAATATATTAACTGGCTACATCTACTTGTGCATAGTTGATACATTTCCTTAAATACATCTCATTTGGTTATATGCTCATGCTTATACTCATAATGCATAATGAATATAGATGAAACTATAATAAGTGCATTTTCATATGATTGTGTAAAGATTGTCTGCTATGTGCTTGTAAACCTATTAGGATGGGTGAAACATGGGTGAAGTGGATTGCCTAAAAACCCCACTTTCAGCCCCTTAGGCCCTAGACAAGGGATTGGGCTTTGCAGCCCCTTAGGCCTTGACTAGGATTGGGTTTGGACTTACCTAGGTCTTTGCCCCTCTAGGCCCGAGATATGATAGGGCCTTAGGTGGACTCTATGGTTCCTCTCCCCTGATAGGACGAGTGTCTTCCGAGGTGTTGCCATGAGTGGAGTATGTGGGTACTAAGCCCCTAGGCAAGAAGGATTGTGATGGACAACCTCTTGAGCTTTACATGAGGGCTTCAGGGCGGATCCACCTATGGCACTCCTCTTATGTCTTCATTAATTGATTTATGTTTATGAATATATTTTGGATATCTAGATATTATTGCTAGCAAATATATGTGTATGTGGAAATGTTATTAAATTGGTGAATGCAGATTTCAATATAGGATTATTTCATTAGAGAAACACATTCCTTTTGGTAAGAAGAAACCCTAAACCTATTCAACAATCGAATTCTAGGGAAAACAAGCAAATACAAGAGCAAGGCTAGGTAAGGGACATTACAAGTGTCTTCCGAGGTGTTGCCTTGACTGGAGTATGCAGGTACTAAGCTTGGCATGAGGGCTTTAAGGTGGATCCACCTATGGCACTCCTCATATGTCTGCATAATCGCATTATGATTGTCTTATTTGGGTACTAGATATTAATGCTAACATATAGATATGTGGAAATGTATGCATACGGTGAATGCAGGTATTAGTCCAAGGTTACCCTATTGTAGAAGGCCATCCGATATGGAGATAGAAATCCAAATTTCCTAGCCAATAAACAACTTTTAGAACAAGGCAGGTAAGGGACATCACAACTTCCCCCCCACAAAAGTAGTCTTCTAGACGAAAAAAACAAAAAAAGGATTATAGAAAGGGAAATCAAGAAGAGGGAGGGTGAGAAGGCGCCCCTGGGTGTACAGATGATGTAGGGGTCGTCATGGTTGACTGTTGCTGTTGGAGGGGTTGAAGCTTTTGATTGCGGCCAATTGCCTTTCACATGTGAGCTTCGCCATCTGAACCGCCTTAGCCAGTTTGGTCTTCACCTTCTCGAGCTCCTGACTCCTTCCCTCCAACTCCTTATCCTTCGCCTATAGTTGGCCCTCCCTCTCAACTAGGAGTCTCTCTGCCTCGGCCAACTGTGTCTTGTTTGGCTAGTAGTCTCTCCTTCTCACCCAACTGCACACTGGCTCTGCCAACACTCTCTCCCTCTCAATGGCTGTCTGCTTGAGACCACTCTAACTACTTCTGGCATTCTTGGCAGTCCGACCAATGGTGTTGGCAGTCCAACTGATGAGACTGGTGGCTCAATTGATCTTGTGGACAACCCTCCGGCCATCGACGCCACCGCTGGTGCGACTAATGTCGATGTTGTCACTAGCACCGATGTTGTGACTGGCACCGATGGTGTGACTGGCGTCGATGTTGTGACTAGCACCGATGTTGTGACTGGCACCGATGGTGTGACTGGCGTCGATGGTGTGATTGATGCCGATGTTGTGACTAGCGCCGATGCTATGACTGGTAGAGATGGTATAATTGGTATTGATGTTGTAACTCCCACTGATGGTGTAACTGGCACTGATGGTGTAAGTCTTGGCGATGTGTTCGACAATCCAAGTGATGCGCTCAACAATTCTCTTGGCGGTGCGCTTGAGCTTGACGATCGTATTGGAGGTGCGCTTGGCGATTGTCTTGGTAATGCGCTTGATGGTCGGCTGGACGATGTTGGTGACACACTTGACGGTCGGCTCATTAGTGCTAGTGATGCACTCGGAGGTCGGCCCAACAGTGTTGGCAGTGCGCTCGACGGTCGGCCCGACTATGTTGGCGGTGCGCTCGACAATCGACTTGATGGTGTTGCTGATGTGCTTGGCGACGGTGCTGGCGATGCGCTCGGTGGTCGGCTCGACAGTGTTGGTGATATCAACATTGGTGTGCCTGGCAATGTGGCTGGCGGTGCCAAACCTGGCGGTGTGCTTGGCATCGATGTAACTGGTGGCACCAACCGTGGCGGTGTGTTAACTGGCAGTGTGGCTAGCGTCGATGCAACTGGTGGCACCAACCCTAGCTGTGTGTCAGTTGGTAGTGCCAACAGTAGCGGTGTTCTTGGTGGTGCAGTTGGTGATGCAACTGGTAGAATTGGCAGTGCAATTGGTGGCGGTGGTGCAATTGGCCGTACGGTTCCTCTTTCTATAAGATGTATGATTACTTTGTCTTCAAGATGTCATACGATATCTTCAAGTACTTGATGCACAGTGGCCTCAATATCTCATACAGCCTTCACTTCTCTCGATTCCTTTCGTACGACCATTAGTTCTTCATTGTACAAACTCTTGACATTGGCAATTCGTACGGCCCTTTTTATAGTCTCTCCCCCATACGGATTCTTGGCCTTGGCAATTTGTACAGACTTTCTAACAATCCCTATCTCGCACAGATCTTTTACCATACGTCGCACTGTCTTTTTGCACTTAACCTCTTACGAGGTCTCCTCCATTAATCATGTCTTTCCCTCTAGTGTTCTCAACAATTTGCTTAACCCTTGCTAGTTTTTGTTGTACAATGTATGGATTTATAAGTTCTTGCCAAAATGCTTTTTCTCTCATTACTGCTTCATGTGGTCGTACGACCTTTTTAATAATTCACATCTTTAATGTTTTTAACTTGAATACTTTCGGGCTCCTAGATACTTTTAATTTTTTCTTTCTCTGATTTTCTTCATCTCTTTTCTCTCTTCTCCTTTTTCTCTCTCATCTTTTTTTTCTCTTCATTTTTAAAATTTTGTAATTCTTCTGTGACATTTTTTTATTTTTTCTCCAATTTTTCATTTGTTGCCTCCATCTTAATTCTTTCACTTTTTGACTCCACTTTATTTTTTTCATTTTCTATATCCTCTCTCTTCAACTTTTCTTTTATTATTTTTTCCATTTTTTCACTTTTCTCATTTCCCGACTTTGACACAATTTTTTCATCTCTTGCTTTGACTATTTTGTCATGTTCCAACTTGTGAGCTGGCATACCAATTAGTTCTACTACTTCCTCTCTTTCTTTGATTTGTAGCATGCTACACTCTCGGTGGAACACCTTGTATTCTTCCATCTGCCGATGAAATAGGCCATTTAGCAAGCTTGTCTCATCTTCTGAGCAACTTTCGAGTTCGAGTATGCCCTTGTCGTTCGGCTCCATAGCTTTCCTCCCTTTGTCAACATCTAACTCACCTCCGTCCGATTCTAATCTGGAGGAAGCCAATTCTTTGCTCACAACCTGGTTCTTCAAGTCAATGATGTACTTTCTCCCATTGCTCTCGATCGAGAGTGTGTTCCTCTTCCAATTATGATTCACCTTGGCGGCAATTAACCATCCTCGTCCCAACAGTGCGTTGTATGCATTCTTCTATAGTGGGATGACGACAAAGTTTAATAGGAACCGTTGTGTGCCGACCAGGACTTTCTGTGCCATTAGTGTACCGAGAGGTTTGATGCTGTGTTGGTCTGCACCCACTAGGCGGAATGTCGAGGGCTAGAGAGTTGGCTTCCCCAGACACTTCCATGTTTCTTGTGGCAGTATGCTCACTCTTGAGCTTCCATTGACAATGGTGTTGGAGAGTTTCCTCCCCATGATTTCCATCTGTACGATGGTTGGTTTCCTCCCGACATTTATTGCGAGTAGCATTGGGTTCCTGGCCTCTCCTGCCGGATGTGTTGTACGCTTAGTTGGACCCTTCTAAAGGTTTTCTTTGATGATGTTTGTGAGTGCTACTCTCAGTTGGGGTATTGTCTATAGAAGGTCTTTTACCTTGAAAGGTACGGTTGTGTGAAGCACCCGTCATATGATGTTTTTCTCAGACTTTGGTTGCAACAACGTACTGGCTGCCTTGGAGGTTCTTTGTTCCTTGGCCATCGCCTCTTCCACTTCCGCCTTAGCCTCTCAGAGTCTCTCTTTCTTCGTACAAGGGCCTAGATAACTAGCTTTCTTCGTTTGCGCCCTTGTGATTGTCAAGACCTTCTCGTCGGCTACCTCCAACATGTTTATACCTTTTTGCTTTGGGTAGTTGGTGTCTTCGTGATCGCCTGGTCCACACTACGTACAAATCTTCTTGCCGTACCTTGATTGTTCTGCCACTCCCTGGCGAAGTGACCCCATTCATTACACTTTCTACACTGTATCATGGGTTTTCCCTTGTTGTCGTATTGGATCTTGCTTCTCAGACTTCGATAACCTCCAAGGGATGCATTGCTATTGTACTGGGGCTTTGGTGGTGTGTTTGGAGGGGTTGATTGTTCCCCTTGTACAAAGAGTACTTGCGAACTTCTTGTTTTTAGGTTGTACGGGCACTCCTTGATGGAGTGTCGCATAACTTGGAAAATGTCACAAAAATTTTCCTCGGGCAGTTCGTCTTCGTGTGACCTGTTTTGCATTCGGTACACCATAATTCCTTCACCTCTTTCGACCCTTCCTTGTCGGCTTTCAGTTCCTTTATCATCCTCATCATGTCTTGACAAAGAGCTTGTATGGTTTTGAACTCACTGTCGCTGCTATCGTTCGTACTCTTGTTGTCTGTCTTCCTTTCCCCTCTAGAGGATGTTTTGTTTTCACTCTCTATATCCATCGCTTGATTGTACGCTTCGTTGTATGATGACAGAGGCATGACTTTCATTTTTTTCTTAGCGACGGGAGGAACCCTTCGATGAACCATCGCTTCTTTAGCCCGTCAGTCGGTTGGTTCTCCAATTTTTCCAACAATTCTTTGAGTCTACGGTTGTAGGCTTGCACGTTCTCGTGCTTCCTTGCTTCGTATTGTAGATTTCCGCTACGATTTCACTGTCGTCACCGAGGATGAATTCGTCTTGGAATGCCTTCTTCAATGTTCGCCATGATATTTGGTGGACTGCATCCAGTTCATTGTACCAATCAATGGCTATAACCCTCAACGTCACTAGGAATGCTTTCAACCAATAGTCCACATCATCTTGCCTGTTGGCTATCCAAATCGTCTCGCACGTCTTGCAGTGCCATACTGGATCCTCTGACCTGTTCCCTGTGAACTTTGGTGGCTTCTGCCTCTTGGCTGGTGGAGTCACCATCCTTCCCCGATGCCTTCCTTGTGTGTTGGACTTGACTAGTCTGCTTCTCTGTGAAGAGCCGTGCAAAATTTGACTCCAAAATTTTTGTTTTGACCCCTTTGTAACCTTGACAACACCTGATGTGTGAGCTGATATTACGCTGTTATAAATCTCTGATTGTTTATTTGATTTGAAGGGAGCTCGTTTGTATTTTGTGATGTATTTTACTTCGGATTGATAACTTCTTTCTTGTCTCAAGAAAACAAGGAATATGCATTCAAGAGTAAGTATAAATGCTGATATCTTCCATATGCACAATTTCCATGTTGTTGCATCATATTTCCATTACAATCTAAATATGAAATATGTCATAATACTACCCAAAAAAGACTACTGAGAAATGCATACAGCAAATTGATATCCCATATCAGGACATAGGTGAGACTGAGAGTTAAGGACAGCAATGAGAATATTTGATTAGCGACAATACACGGCTGTTACAACAGAAATAGACATGACTTCCCTGAGATTACATTAACTGAGACTGCATTCAACTCCATGAACTTAGCAACCAGACAATCCCCTTCTTAACAAGTATCTATAGCACATCCAAACTACAAACATTACATTAAAGGATGCTCAGATCAGGTTAGGCCAGTTGGTACTCAGCTAAAATCAGCATTAAACATTTCCTTTCTACCCTGAATACAGATTACTCTCTTCATCTAACATACAAAACACAGACCACCATTGGAAAATTGCATATCAATATTGTTTTGGACTGTATCAGCAGTCTGTAATACAATTTCTGAGTGTGAAACAAGTTAAGAACACATACAACAGTGATTAAAGGTGCTTGCAGCAATTGGTATATAGTTTCTGAGTGAGATTCCTTCAAACTAATGACAGCAGTTTATGTTTAGGTTAACATCACACAGAAAATAATAAGCAAAATGCTTGACCTGACCTGGAGATGTCTTCAATGCCTTGGTGCAGCGCCCAGCCTCATATGAAAAGCCACGAATCAACTTCTACAACTCACGTTTTGCCTTGAGCTGTCCATAAAACCCTTTCAGTAACCACGTTTTTGCTTCTATTTGGCTCACCTGTGTTTCTTGGTGCCAAACGATCCTCTTAGTGCTGTCAAAGGCCCACGAACCAGCTTACAGAAGCTTCAAAATTGCGTATGCAGCAACTCGCGTTTTCCTTTGTTCTGTTAAGTTCTTCCAAGAGAAAACCTCGAACTCCAATCTGAACTCATATTTTCACTCGACTTTCAAAGGTGTGATAGCTCAGTTCATGATTACTTAAAAAAAAATCATCTAGGGGTGATAGTTTCACACCCGAAACTGAAGTTGCAGGTTCTCAAACCCTAACTCAGAGAGCACGTATCAAGAAGAATGTTCATTCATAAAAAAGTCCCTTCAAAATATGCGCTTCCACCATATATTTCCTTCATGCCCGCAAGAGACACCTTTTCTTTTAATTAGCATTCCAAAAATAAAGTGACTTGTTTTGACAAAGTATGATTTTAAATATATTAAGTCACTTTTAATTTTTAACATCACATAAAGTGACTTTTATAAAGTCCACTTTAAATTAAATAATTCATTGACTCATTTTTGTCCCATTTTACTTCGTCACTTTATATGAAGATAATTTAATTAATTATTTAATATCACATTAAAAGAGTAATTTTGAACCCATGTGATAATTAAACAATTAAATAAATGATTCCCCTTGTCTTCGACACTTGCCCTTGGGAATTAGGAAGGCAAGGCGACACCCTGCTTAGCGAGCGAGAAGGGGACATTACAGTCCTCCCTTCCCAAAATTGCTTGTCCCCAAGCAATTGTAAACTTGGGTGCTGAAGAATCTGCTCATTCTCCTATGTGGCATCCTCGGTTGGCAAATCTCTCCATCTCACCAAATACTCTTTCACCACTCTGTTCCGCAACCTCTTCTCTCGAGTGTCTACAATCTCCTCAGGGACTAGGACCAAATGTCCTGCCTCATCCAATGGTGGAAGCTCTGAAGAAGAAGTAACTTGTTGACCCAGTGCCTTCTTAAGACACGAAACATGAAACACATTGTGAATTTTGCTGCTTTCTGGAAGCTCCAACTCATGCTACCTCTCCAACCCTCCTGATAATCCTTTATGGTCCATAGAATCTGGGCTTGAGCTTCTCGGCTCCGCTCTTCTTGAGAGAAGACTGTCTATACGGTTGCAAGTGAAGGTATACCAAATCACCAACCTCGAAACTATGCTCAATCCTGTGTCTATCAGCATATGTCTTTTGCTGATTTTGTGCCACCTGTAGGTTATTTTTGAGTGCCCTCAAGATATCCCACACTCCTGAATCCAATCCTTAGCTTTGGGAGCCCTGCTCTCACCAAAAGCCATCTCCATGAATGAAGGTGCATCATAACCGTACAAGGCTCTGAAAGGACTCATCCCAATGGACATATGATAAGTGGTATCATAACAATACTCCCCCAAGTGCAACCACTTAATTCATGCCCGCTGCTGCCCTGCAATGTAGTTGTGCAAGTACCCCTCAATCCATTTGTTCACAATCTCTGTCTGACCATTTGTCTGAGGGTGATAACTCGTGCTCGGAGTCAACTCAGTTCCTGCCAACCTAAACAACTCCTGCGAAAATGCACTCATGAATCTACTATCCCTGTCACTGACTATGTTCCGGGGTAGCCCATGCAATCTAAAGATCTCCCTGAAAAATAACTCAGCCACCTGTGGTGCCTTGTACTCAGTCGGAATAGCAAAGAAGTGAGCGTACTTCGTCAACCGATCCACCACCACAAAGATACTATCTCTCCCATGCACCTTAGGTAGACCTGTGATGAAATCCATAGAAATGCTCTCCCATTTCTGCTTTGGAATAGGCAACGACTGTAGTAATCCGGCTGGATGTGTGTGCTCTGACTTCTTTTGTTGACAAGTCACACACTCCCTGACGTGTCTCATTACATCATCCTTGAGGCCCTTCCATGTGAACCTCTCTTTGACTTGTCTGTAGGTTTTGAAATAGCCCTGATGGCCGGTTAAGGGAGTGTCATGAGAAGCCTGCAATATCTTCTCCTTCAATCTAGATTCTGGCACCAAGTAGATCCTATCCTTGTAGTAGATTACATCATCCACTACTCTGTACCTGTCATCCTGAATCAGTCCATCCGTCAACTCACAAGCAAACTTATTCTTAGAGTACTCTACCAACAAGAGGGACTTCCAATCCGTGGAAATCTCTAAAAGTGAGCACACAAAAGGTCTCCTGGAAAGGGTGTCTACCACGACATTCTTCTTCCCCTTCACATACTCTCTATCAAAGTCATATGCTTGTACCCTGCTAACCCACTTCTGCTGTCTCTCATTCAAATCCCTTTGCTCCAAGAAGTATCTGAGACTGTTGTGGTCGGTCCTCACCACAAACTTCTCTCCAACTAGATACTGCCTAAATTTTGCCAAGGTATGCATAATGACGAGCATCTCCTTATCATAGATGGAGTATAGTCTCTCGGTTCCCCTCAACTTACGGCTCTCAAAAGCTATGGGGTGTCTGTTTTGCATCAACACTGCTCCTATGCCCTCACCTGAGGCATCACACTCCAAAACAAACGGCTGTGTGAAATCTAGAAGCGCCAATACTAGGCAACTACTCATCACCTCCTTGAGCTTATCAAAAGCTCGTTGTGCCTCCTTTGACCAACTGAATGCACCTTTCTTCGTCAAATCTGTCAAAGGTGCTCCCAACTGTGAAAATCCCCTCATTAAACGCCGATCGTAACTGCACAATCCAAAGAAACCTCGCAGCTCTGTGAGTGTCCTAGGTGGTGGCCAGTCAAGTATTGCTTGTATCTTCTCCTGATGGACCTGTACTCCGTCTGCACTGATCACATGCCCCAAATATAATATCTCTCTAAGGCCAAACTCACATTTCGAAGCCTTAGTGTAGAGTGACTACTCCTCCATGATACTCAAGACCTCATCGAGATGTCTCAAATGCTCTTCCCAAGTCTGGCTGTAAATGAGCAAGTCATCAAAGAACACCAACAAGGATTTACGCAACTGCTTATTGAATATATGGTTCATGCAAGATTGAAATGTGGCAGGTGCGTTTGTCAAACCAAATGGCATGACCAAGAACTCATTGTGCCCATAGTGACAACGTGTTGTACCCCAAAATTAAAATTGTTGTTACACTTAGACATTTTGAAGAAATGAGTAAAAGTCTTGTTAAAACAGTAAAAAAAGGTCAAAATTTGGGTGTGCATGTCTTGCATGAGGGGTTAAAATGCAAAATTTTCAAAATCTGACAATCTGGGTCTGCTAAGAGCAACTGAATCTACAAAACCCAGATCTCAGTTTTTCATCCCTACTTTTTAGGAAAACTGCTATTTTTAGAAATTTCTAAAATTAGTAACGTTTTCTGGGTTTCTTTTGAAACGATTACTGGCAAAACTTTCTGAAAATAGAAAGTTGATCCGATAGGGTCCAAACTGATTTTGATTGGCGCAAAATACGATCATATCAGGCTTGTGCAGTCAGAATTTCAAAATAATCAGTTTTACCCTACTGGGTCTATTCTATTTTTTCAAAAGCATAACAGGAGCTCCAAGGTCATCAATGGGGGTCGGCCGGTGGCCAGGCGTCAGATTCAACACGCAGGCGTTCAATAGAAGGTGAGTTCACGAGCTAGCATGAAGAACGAGAAAGAAGGTGAAAAATGATGAAAATTTTCTAACATTGCCAGAAACACTGCCAGACTTGGGTGCCCCAGGTGAAGAAAGGTGCCCATCTTTTTAGGTCACTAAAAGATGAAATTAGGGTTTATACCTCCAATCAAAGTTTTTCATTTCTCTGTTAGCTCCGCAACGAATCCAATGGTGCAGCCATCAGATTATCCAATCGCCCGGGATTCAGTGCCGAATAGGGGAGATCCAAACTGAAGTCAGAATGAAGAAGAATGAAGATATCAAAATTTGACTAACTCTGGTAAGTTTGGGCGCCCCTGGTGAAGAAGGGCACCTAGCTTTTTGAAGCACCTAACTCAGCAGTTAGGGTTTGAGAATATGCTCGATCTCTTTGGTATTCAGCCAGCTTCGCAACCCCTGTTTCCGTCAAATCATCCGACTGCTCAATCTTCAGTAGATTCAAAGAGGAATGTACAGAATGAGGGTTTGAATTTGAAGATGAAATCAGATGAAAAATGGCAAAGTTTGGAAGGTTTGGGCGCCCCAGGAGAGAAGAGGCGCCCAAGATTTCAAGAGGCTAAACAGATGAATTTGGAGAAATGGCTCTAACATGATTTCTTCACAGTTGATCTGGCTTTCCAACGAGACACTCAACGCGTCGATCGGAGGTTGCAGTCACCAGATACGAGGAGCTGAACAGAGGGTCTGGTGAGAGCTGAGAACTGAAATTCAAAAATAGACAAGAAAAAGTGGAAAATAATCTAACTCTGGTGAGTTTGGGCGCCCCAGCTTGCCAGGGGCGCCCAAGCTTTTGAAGTTCTAAACTCAGTTATTTGATGAAGTCTCTCCTAGGAAACCTCTCCTAATATCTCGTCAGCTTCGCAACAAGCATAACCGTCAGTCAATCCGAGGCTTGGATCACCAGATCCGACAAGATCATCTGTAGAAGAGGAGTTAATGAAGAAACTGAAGATCATAAAAATGGCTAACTCTGGACAAAATGGGCGCCCTTGGAAGGAAAAGGCTCCCATGAATTCGAAGGTCGAGATGAAGTTTTTAGTTAGTGGTGCCTCCAACACAATCTTCTCAGAACAAGTCTGGCTCCGCAATGAATCCTTCAGCTCGCTCATCAGATTAATCTGCAAGCCGAAAATCGAAGGCGAAGTAGGGGGTCAAAATGGAGAAAGTTGAAAATATCAAAAAATTGACTAACACTGTTTGAAGTGGCCGCCCCTAGTTAAGAAGGGCGCCCATCTTCTCATGCCTTAGAGAAATTTTCAAGATTTTCAAATTTTCAAAATTGCAGGAAGGAAGATGGCATCCAAGTTCAATGAGCTGAGGTTTTAGGGTTTTGAAAATAAAAGCAAAAGAAAGCAAACCTAAAACCAAACCCTAAGTCTATTTAACACCTTTCTTTCATGTAATTTTTATTATTTTTGCAGGTAGCATTCAAAGGAGAAAGTTGGAGCAGCAAGTTTGAAGAAATTTTTCAAGATTCAAGAGCTTAATTTGCTGGTTTTTCATCAAAATTTTCAGACCAGCAACTTAAACCCTTGCTTTTTCTTGCTCTTTCATTCAGAAGATCAAGTTTTTCAAGGAGAAGGCCAAGGTTTTCAAATTTTCAGCCATCTGGGTCTTTTCACTTCTTTCTTCTGAAGAAATTTTCAAGAACTTCATCAAGTTGCAGCAGCTACTTTTTATTTGCATGTCAGTGAAATCCTCAGTGCATTCAGTTTTCAACCATTTGGGTCTTCTCAAATCAATCTTCTAAAGAAAACCCATAGCACAACTTTTTTCAAGAAAGTTTCAAATCCTAGGGTTGGCTGCTTTTTTCGATCAGCCGTTAGTTTTTTGCAAATCTAATCAACTGGGTCCATTTCTAATCATATTCTGAACAAAACCCAGGTGCCAGCTTTTTCGGTGAAAAATTGAAGAAATTAAGGTTTGTTGCTTTTTCAGTCGAAATTCAAAATTTTCAAAAACGGACGATCTGTGTTGTCTTGCAACGAAATTATGAGCAAAACCCATATCTTATAAATTTTTTCAAAAAATTGGTCCGTTTGAGCAAGAAAAATCAGCATTCTAAAAATAGAAAATTGCTCAAAACTTGTCTGAACCTAGGCGAGTTTACAGTCATTTTTCAAGTTTTCTGAAATGGAGTACACTCTCAACGTTTTCAAGACTGAATCAGCTCTCTTTCATGATTGCATCAAAACAGCTGAGACAGACTTGCATCATATCAAGCCGGTGTTTGATTTACACGCTTTGGAGAGCGCAGGCAACACCTCAAATCAGGAATTTGGGACATTCTGGACTCCTCACAACAACGTCTATTCCTATATCAGTTTAGAGTCTTGAGTTCGTAATTGCTTGCATCAAGTATTACAACCCGGCTACAAGGGAGATCCAGTCAGTAGATGGCAGATTGATTTGCAGTCTGAAGCCTGATATGATCGAGAAATGTTTTTCCATTCCCCCATGGCCTGAAAGCATTACTATCTCAAAGGGTGAATGTGAAAGGATATGGGAAATGCACAAAGATAAATATAGCAAGAAGATTGCACAGAGGTGGATGAAAGAAAAACATAACTCTGCCAAGTCATGTTTCGATGATGTCAACAAAGTTTGAGAAAGCGGCCAATGAGGTCAAAGATTTCTTGAGATCTGTTGCAGATGCTGAAGATATTCTAGAAAAGCGGTGTTTTGCTATTGATGGCATAAATGCACCGAACCGGAACACAATTTCTAATTTTCTAGCAGATGTGATCAAGTTTTAAAGCAGCTTTCTTCCCTCTTTCTTTCTATTCTTGGAATAATTCTTATCCATTCTTTGAGAAGAGAAAAAAGATAAATGTAATAGTTGGCGTTTCCCGCTTTTTCTGCTTTCTTAGGTGTTAGATGTTGTCTTCTTTCTAGATTTAGTAATAAAGTTTGCTTGCTGAGCAAGCCCTAGATTGTGAAAGCAAGGAGATTTTAGGGTTCCCTACTCCTCTGCTTGTCTATAAATAAGAGCCTTTGCTCATTAGTTTCTTTAACCATGCTAGTGATAACAAAACGCTGAGCCTATTGTGCCTTCTATTTGTTATTCAAGTGTTGTTCAATTGTGTTGTGATAGCAAATTGTTGAGCCTCTTTAGCCAACAAGGAGTTAGTGTGATTGCTGTTTCTATTGTGTAAGAACAAAGATTGCAAGCCTCTTTAACTGCAATTTCTTGTTCCAGGCATGTTAGAAGTGAGTTTTGTTCTAGAAGTTTGAGTAATAAAATCATGAGCCTCCTTTGCCTTGATATAACATCTCAGATTTCTGTTATTTATGTTCTACTTTTATGATCTTGATTTCAACTTGCATTGAAGTGTGTAGATGTTTGTTGAGAGAGAGTTTATTGAAGTATTTTGTCAGAAATCAACCTCATTCATTTCTAGTTTCTTTTGCTCTGCTTATTACTTGAGAAGTTAGAAACGTCTTTAGTTTAAGTTAGTCGTAGTTGAAGGTCTTAAGACAGAAAATCTCAGCTGCGGCGTTTGTGTTTAATAAACCTTGTGCTCTAAGCTGATCAAAAAGATAGGCAACTTAGTTCTTAGTTTACTTTCTTTCAACACCATCAGCAAGAGGGAGCTTCCCCTCCTAATTTGAAGAGCAGTTTATCTGTGCATATCTGTCCATTTCAAATACGCATTCCAGAGGTGCGAATTTAAACACCAACACAACGGAATGCTGTTTTGTGTATGTCCTGCTCTCTGACTCTTATCTGATGGTACCCTGAACGAAGGTCAATCTTCGAAAAATATATTGCCCCATGAAGTTCATCCAACAACTCATCTTTCTTGGGTATAGGGTACCTGTTTTTGATGGTTTTCTTATTAAGAGCCCGGTAATCAATGCACATCTGCATGGTTCCATCCTTCTTCTTCACCAAGACCACAAAAGAAGCAAATGGACTGGAGCTCGGTCTAATGTGTCCCATCTCAAGCAATTCTTTGATTGCTTTCTCAATCTCATCCTTAAATTTCTTAGGATGACGATAGGGCGTAGTGATCACTGGTTTGGCCCCCTCCTCCAACTCAATGGTATGCTCAAAACCACGACCGGGTGGTCTCCCTGGAGGTATCTCTCCAAAAACTCTATCATGTTTACCCAATAGCTCTTGAATGTCAACATGATATGGCTGCCTTGAATCTGAAGACTCCTTGGTAGTGATCAAACACTTCGCTGCCCAAGCTATGTCATCATGTCGGAAAATGCTCTCCATGCATCTAGCAGACACAACCTTAGTTGATCCATTAGTCATGCCTCTAAGTACTACTCGCTGCCCCTTTGTTGTCCTGAACTTAAGTTCCATGGTCTGAAAATTCTGTGAATATTTCCCTAATGAGTGTAACCATTGAATTCCAAGTATAGCATGAGTGTCACCCAAATCCACCACATAGAAGTCATTTGTGGCCGTGTAATTGCCCAAGGTAAGAGGAAATTGTGAAATCCTCCAAGTGCATCTCAATTTATAGCCATCTGTCACCATCACATTGAATCCCTCAAAGTCCTCTGCAGGTAGCATATGCTTCTCAACCAGGGCTGCATCAATAAAGTTGTGGATTTGCCCACTATCAATCAACACTTCTATGCGTTGTCCCTGTAAAACTCCTCTAACTCTAAAAGAGTTGAATCTAGGAGTGCCTGATAAGGTAGCAATGATACCACTCTTACCCTCTCCCTGAGGCTGCTCCTCCTCTGAACTGCTATCGTCGATATCCTGAGAAGGCTCATTATCACTGCTCTCATCCTCATACACAACCTTAATAAGATGAGCCTTGCCTTTTCCTAGGCAACGGTGACCTGGCTCCCAACGTTCCTTGCAATGGTAACAAATTCCCTTAATTCTGCATTCCTTGCGATACTCCTCATCTGGATCACTTTTCTTGTTTCCCTTTTTCTGAAAAGACTTCTTGCCCTTGTTCTTTTGGGGAACGAAAGATTTAGAAGAGGGTTTGTTGTCCGGTGTGGAGAACTCTATGTCTCTAGCTCTAGTGATCGCATCCTATAGGGAATCGGATTTGAAAGCCTTAATCCACCCATGAAGTGGTTCAGATAGACCCTCAATAAAGAGCATAACCAACCTCTGCTCTGAGATATTTGTCACCATAACTGCCAATCGCTGAAACTCTGAAATATATGAGTCAACTGATCCATTCTGCTTAAGCTGTGCTAACTCACGGAAGTGAAGCTCTGGATCCCTTTGATGAAACCTATCCATAATTTTTTGTGTGAACTCCAAATAGGAAGTGATGTTGGCATGCCCTAAAGTGACAAGCCCATGATACCACCACTCATGTGCCTCGCCATCCAAATTTAGCGTAGCATACTTAATAGCCTTTGTCTCCAACATGGGGTTTAGCTGGAAATAAGTGTCCAACTTCTGTACCCACGCTCTGGCTGTGCATTTACTAGACCCATCAAAGGAAGCGATTGTGAGTTTTCCAACCTTGCGTTGAAGATCCTGGTTTTGCTGTCCTCTATTGTTATTTCTGGGTCTATTCCTGTACTTGATAGTGCAAAAATCCGCCAATGACATGGCAGCATGGAATTCATCCCCCAACGATTGATATTCTCTCAAATAATCTATGAATCCCTCTCCTTGTGCTAGCTGCTCCTGATTTCCAGCAGGCTGTCCACCCAAGAATTGAGGCATAAGAGGCCTCGGGGTCACCCTACTAGCTTCCCTAGCATTGCTTTGAGTTGTATCATTGTTATCCTGTCCACCGTTATGCCCATTCTGACCATTATTGCCATTATTATTGTTTCTGCCACCTGCAAGATGTTGAACAAGATGTGCTATTTGTTGTGCTAATTCGTGTTGACCTCTAGCTAGGTCATTCAAAATATGTTGGGTGCTGCCCTCAGGTATTTCTTCTCTATCCCCCATGAATTCAAATGGTCCCAACCCTCTTCTCACTCTTCGGTAATGGATGTCAAGAGGATTGATAACTGGGATGTCTTCGTTCATAACCCAACTACACAGGATGGCAGGAATGCTAGCTCTGATACCACTGTGAAGAGCCGTGCAAAATTTGACTCCAAAATTTTTGTTTTGACCCCTTTGTAACCTTGACGACACCTGATGTGTGAGTTGATATTACGCTGTTATAAATCTCTGATTGTTTATTTGATTTGAAGGGAGCTCGTTTGTATTTTGTGATGTATTTTACTTCGGATTGATAACTTCTTTCTTGTCTCAAGAAAACAAGGAATATGCATTCAAGAGTAAGTATAAATGCTGATATTTTCCATATGCACAATTTCCATGTTGTTGCATCATATTTCCATTACAATCTAAATATGAAATATGTCATAATACTACCCAAAAAAGACTACTGAGAAATGCATACAGCAAACTGATATCCCATATCAGGACGTAGGTGAGACTGAGAGTTAAGTACAGCAATGAAAATATTTGATTAGCGACAATACACGGCTGTTACAACAGAAATAGACATGACTTCCCTGAGATTACATTAACTGAGACTGCATTCAACTGCATTCAACTGCATGAACTTAGCAACCAGACAATCCCCTTCTTAACAAGTAGCTATAGCACATCTAAACTACAAAGTACAAACATTACATTAAAGGATGCTCAGATCAGGTTAGGCCAGTTGGTACTCAGCTAAAATCAGCATTAAACATTTCCTTTCTACCCTGAATACAGATTACTCTCTTCATCTAACATACAAAACACAGACCACCATTGGAAAATTGCATATCAATATTGTTTTGGACTGTATCAGCAGTCTGTAATACAATTTCTGAGTGTGAAAGAAGTTAAGAACACATACAGCAGTGATTAAAGATGCTTGCAGCAATTGGTATATAGTTTCTGAGTGAGATTCCTTCAAACTGATGACAACAGTTTATGTTTAGGTTAACATCACACAGAAAATAATAAGCAAAATGCTTGAACCGACCTGGAGATGTCTTCAATGCCTTGGTGCAGCACCCAGCCTCCTATGAAAAGCCACGAATCAACTTCTATAACTCACGTTTTGCCTTGAGCTGTCCACAAAACCCTTTCAGTAACCGCGTTTTTGCTTCTATTTGGCTCGCCTATGTTTCTTTGTGCCAAACGACCCTCTTAGCGCTGTCAAAGGCCCACGAACCAGCTTACAGAAGCTTCAAAATCGCGTATGCAGCAACTCGCGTTTTCCTTTGTTCTGTTCAGTTCTTCCAAGAGAAAACCTTGAACTCCAATTTGAACTCATATTTTCACTCAACTTTCAAAGGTGTGATAGCTCAGTTCATGATTACTTCAAAAAAAATCAGCTAGGGGTGATAGTTTCACACCCGAAACTGAAGTTGCAGGTTCTCAAACCCTAACTCAGAGAGCACGTATCAAGAAGAATGTTCATTCAAAAAAATGTCCCTTCAAAATGTGCGCTTCCACCATATATTTCCTTCGTGCCCGCAAGAGACGCCTTTTCTTTTAATTAGCATTCCAAAAATAAAGTGACTTGTTTTTACAAAGTATGATTTTAAATATATTAAGTCACTTTTATTTTTTAACATCACATAAAGTGACTTTTATAAAGTCCACTTTAAAATAAATAATTCATTGACTCATTTTTTTCCCATTTTACTTCGTCACTTTATATGAAGATAATTTAATTAATTATTTAATATCACATTAAAAGAGTAATTTTGAACCCATGTGATAATTAAACAATTAAATAAATGATTCCCCTTGTCTTCGACACTTGCCCTTGGGAATTAGGAAGGCAAGGCGACACCGTGCTTAGCTAGCGAGAAGGGGACATTACGTTCTCCCACAACGTCCCAGTACGTTACTTGCACTCTCGACCACGTACGGATCTTCCCCACGTCCTTTGTCAGCGTCCTCTACACCTCGAGTCTCCTGAGGTTCATTCTGGTACTCCCTCTGCCTTGGGGTCTTAGGCTGAGATCTTCCAATCCTCGGCCCTTCGTCGTCTGATATGGACAGTTATCTTATACGGCGTATGTTGTTTTCAAGCTCTTTTGTCACTTCATTTTCGTTTTCATTTATTTTATATTTTGCTTTATTTATTACTGATGGTGTTTTGAAGTTCCCTTCATCAGTTTCTTCAGCAGGGTTTTGGTGTATTTCCTTGATATTTTGGTTTATTTCGTTCAAGTCTTTATCTACTCCTTCGGCAATTTGTTGTAATCTCCTGCGTCGGTTCTCTTGTTCCTTGAGTCTTAATGATCTTTGTACTTTCTCCTCATAAGTTTCTTGCCTTGTCGGTCCTTGGTTTTTGTCCTTGTTGAGGTGTACGCACATTAATTGCCAATCGCACAAGTCTTAGTTTCTAGGCATACGTCTTCGGCTTGTATCCCATTCCTCCTCCTCATGCTTTGTTCTCTCCTCGTACTGCTATAGTATCTATTGCCTTCGGCATTCCTGGTCACTCTCTGCTCGAAGATCTTTTAAGATGATGTAATGGCGAGCTCGAAACCTTGGCAATCGGTTGAGAAGATGATCGACCTCTGGGTTGATGTGTAGTCTATCCCAAATTACCGACTAAGGGATCTCTCGCTTGAGAGCCTCCCTCCCTACGTGATCCCTCAACAATATGTCCTAGAGGTGAACAAGCTCTTGTGTCAAGTTGTCCTCTTGTTCCTCGTTTGCTTGTACGAGCTCTTCAGTCGGCCGACCCATCACGACACCATTCTACCGTCGGGTGATTCTCCCATGTTCACTTAGGCAACGACACCAAATGTTCACTCACTGGGAATAATTATGACGTAATACGAGAGTAAATGGAATTAACTCACAAAACATAATACATGTACGAGAATATTCAAGAACACATGATGTACGTAACTGGAATTGTATTTATTCATTTATTCAACAAGTACAAAGTATAATGTCACCAACATAATAGCATAGATGTCAACATTATCACAACAATATCCTGATTACAACAATCTCCAGTACATATAGTCATTGGCAGTGGTTGAGAAACCAACCATTGTGACGCTTCGTAACAACAAATCTACCACTAATTGGGACCTAATTACCCGAACAACATGTGACATTCATCACATGAAATATTTACAATGTGACTATAGTTATATTTAATTTTAATTGATAACGGCCGACTATGACCGACTATGACCGACTATGACTGACTACGGTCGACTGTGACCGACTATGACAAACTACGACTGACTACAGCCAATAAATAGAAATAATAACCAACAAACTTGCATAAACAAATATTGAACATTCAATTCCCAATCGTGATTTTATTACCACTATAACAGGTCTTAATACAAATTATTTTAGACTACAACTTATGAAATGAACATACTCAAACCAATGTGATAAAAGAAACTCAAGGTTTGCAATGATAGAGTTGGTGTATGATCTCAAAAGGCTGAAATGATTGCTGAAGAAAGTGCAGATCTGAAACTCACTGAAATCTCTGAAGCATGCCATGGCCGACCTCCAAACAATTTTATAAAATGAAACCTAGTTAGCCAAATCGCTGGGTTCCTGCCATTGTACCCGATTCTGAAACGATTTGGAATCGGAATCGGGTTTGAATCACGGTGGGTACCATTTGGAATCGGAATTTTTGCCCTCAAAACAATTTCATCAAAAGACCGTCGATTCCAGATGTTTTAGAGCATGACATGGAGTTTCTGGACCGATTCCAAACTGATTTTGCACGATTTACTTTGCAAAATAAAATAAATCCTAAAATCCGCCGCCGCTGTGTTTCATTTTGCTGAGCCGCCGCATCATTTCTGCTTGGGTGTGGAGCGTTGTTGTTGAGCGCGCGTTCACGGGCAACTTTATCTTCGTTTGATTTTTTTAGGTTATATGATATTATTAATATGATAGATTATAATAATATCATAATAATTGACTAATAGTATTAGATTACTAATAATGTATATTATAGTTAGATTGTATTAGAAATTTAAAATTAATAATAATATATATTATTAATAATATAGATTATAGAATAATAGGCTTATAGTATTAGTCTTAGGCTATAATAATATATAATATTATTAATAGACTAATAGTATATAGATTATAATTTGTTTAAATAATAATATTATAGATTCTAATAACAATAGATATTATTTATTATTATATTATAGATTTATCATAATAAAAATATTATATTATAGATTGTATAATAAATTAATAATAATATATATAATTAATATTAATAATATAGAATATAGAATATTCAATATATGTTAAATTTTAAATATAATTTATATATATATATATATATATATATATTTTGTACGGACGTATCCGATTCCATACCCAACCCCCCAAAAAAATTTGTTGTACTGATGTGCCATATCCACGTACTCGTACCCAATTTCGCAACTTAGAATAAAACCTTGCACTTTGGGCCCTAATACCTTCACTAAATTTTTTTTCTATAAAGCCAAAGTACAATCGCCCAAGGATAGAAAATATATAAATAAATTAAAGTGTCTCCAATTGCAATATTATCATTGAATAAAGGGTTTCCAAACCCTAGCATCACCAAAGAAAAATCAGGTCTGCAAATAAACGCCTCCAAACCCTAATCAAAATGGTGCCAAAATGATGCCATAAACTCTAGACACCTCATTCCTCAATATTCCTTAAAAATATGAAAACCCAAAATTGGATTTTGCTTGCAGAAGACCCCAAATCTTCTTCAAGCCCTAGCCAACAACTATGTGTAGAAAGCATGCAATAAACTTCACCTTGAGGCTCCAAAGAATACTATGAATCTGCGAAATATCTTCAATAGTGAACCTTGGATAGATCCACCTCATAATGTGGAGTTGGGTTTTTGTCCAATCCACTTATTTCCAAGGGTTTTCGTCGTCAAAAATAGCTGAACCTGCTATGAACAGCTGAAAACGGAGAAATATCAAGTTTTCCAAATCAACATAATGAGCCTTGGAAGGGCAAGGGAAAATATTATAATAGCCTCTTGAGCAACTTTTGGAACTCAAATCCCCTTATTTGATTTTTTATGAATTTTTCCCTTCCACAAGGGAGGTGTCACTTTTGGGGAAAGAAATAATTTATTTTAATTTTCTTTTTTTCACCCTTTTTCCCTTATAAAATCACTTTAGAATTTTTCTTTTATTTTTTTTAAAGTGACTTTCATAATTTATTTTCATAAAGACTCATTAAATTAATAATTCCAATTTTAGCTCCTCCTTAGCCATTTTTATCATGTCCAACAATTCATTCCCTTTCCAACAAAATTAGCCTATGGGAATGATGGAATAGGCTAATTAAATGATCAAGTGATTACTTAGGAAAAGGGGACATTACAATATATATAGTAGACCGTTGTTAGTTAAGGCTACCAAGCCTCAGTAACTAGTAACTGACAACTAACAACCGGTTGGGGACTAACACACAAATACAAAACATAATTATTTATTACGTAGTCGACTATAACATATTCACTTAATTCTAGGCTGACTACATCAGCCCTCCAAAAAGAAAGCCATCTTCTAGATGACTCAACAAAATTGGGGTTGTATACAATAGAAAAATGATTATTGAGAAGATGGAGTATGAGAAGACATCCCTAGATGTCTTGAGAATGTAGGTGTGGATATCACCGAATGTTGCCGACGAAGTCGTTGTAGACGTTGGTTGGCCACCAAGTCCCACTCTTTGGCTGCCTTGATCATGTGACCAGCTTCCATTAATTGTTTCTTTGTTTTTTCCAGCTCCAATTCTCTCTCCAACAACTTAGTCATCGTCTTCTCTAGCAATTGCATCCTCTCCTATAGCGCTTGCAATGTCCTCGATTTTTGGTCAGGAATAAATTCTAAGTTGCCGAATAGGAATAGGAATTAGAATCAAGTATGTGGGTATGGTACGTTGGTATGACAAAAAAAAATTGGGGTTGGGTACAGGTACGTCCATACAAAAATATATAAAATTAATAAATATATACATATTTCATAATGATATACTATATAATAATTATATAATATATAATTTAATATAATAATATACAAATTTAAAATAATATAATTTCATAATTATATTTCCTATGCGTCCTTACAATAGCGTCGACACTCTTAATCGATGTTGAGAGCGGAAGGGGCTAATTGTTGTAGCAGTGCGGTATGCCGAGATCTCCACATCTGTCATGTCCCTGAAATAGAACACTAAAATAACTAATCATTGAAATACGTATACACAAATACAATACATTATAATTATAATTATCAAGATAATATTTTAATTACATAATTATTATAATAGAAAAATTAATCTTATTCGTAAATATCAGAATAAAATAGAATAAAGCAATATTAATAAGATCATTTTATAAATAACAAATATTCAAATACAAATAAAATAAAGCAACAAAATGAACATAATCAAATATTATTTTAAACATGATCATTAATAACAATATTATTATTTTATTCAAATAATGGTCATGTTATTACTCTAATATAATCGGAATAATTCAAGTAAGCAATAAATATAATAAAAGATAAAAATAATGGCAACATAAATAGATTCAATAGGGATTTATCGAATTCTTTTAACAACTCATACAAACCCAGCAAGTGGCGTTTGACTTCTAAAAGGTGGCAGCGACTCTCCATGAGGCACGTCCGTGGGAAAGACCCTTTAGGCAGATCGATATTTATGAAGGTATCTATGTCAAGGTCAGATATCATCGATCTAGGAAGAGAATGACATATAAGACAAGATTATGACAAGGCAGCGCTTCAAGTAGTTGTCGGCAGCGATAGAGGAGAAGAGCAAGGGATGTGATGGCAAATAAAAGACGAATAAAACATTTAGAATCAATCAGCATAAAGGGATCTGTCCCAGAGATGCCCTTTCCCATGGAGAAATATATATGATGCAAATGAAGAATGGAGCAGGCTGGGGAGAAAGTCGGAGTAAGAGACAAGCCATCGAATAAGAGGGAAAGACATCGAACAGAGGGGAGCATGAAAGAAGAACGGTAAGTAATATGTTGAAAGGCTACATGTTTGTGCAACCACCGGGTAAGGGTTGATGATTATTTAATTATGCATACTTAGATATAGATAGAATTGATAATGGGTAATATGACATAAGTATTATATAAGCATATACGAATAATGATACAGGTATGATGATATTGAAATAGAATACTTATATACATATTTATATAGAAATAAAGATATATATATGTATTTATAAATTGAGTCAATTAGAAATGGTGATATATCCTTATTTAGATAATATATATATATATATGATTGTGCAAATAATGGTGCTTGCAATATTAGAGAGCCTTAAAAGTCATAATGACTCTATTCATTCACTATGGTGATGAATAGTATAATAGAATTCCATCAATGATTTCTTGAAGGATGTTTAGTACTATCCCTAATGCACTTATGAAATATATTATAAAGGAATTATTCATAGTGAGTGACATGGAGGAAATGAATAATCCTTTGGCAAGAATGTAATATTTATATCATCTTTGATCTTATTAGATATTATTACTGAAATCTATTAATCTGTAATGTTTCTAATGTCCCTTTGAGAAACACTTTGAATGCAAGTTTCGGGTTTTAAGTACTTCCACCAAAAAGGGGTCATTACAACATCCACTTGTTGAGAATGATGGTGATAGAGAAGCCATGAAATGCACACAGCTTTGTAAACTCAGCTAATGGAAGGAAATGCCCCATGAAGCCGAGGGGGAAAATTGCAATATGCGGCTTCTCCATCAAAAGCAGAGTAAAGCAACCATTACAGATATTGGAATTCTATATTGCAATAACAAGTAATAGACTCGCGATTTTTCCTCGGCAAGTCACGGTTTCATTGGGGTTTTTTTTCTCTTTGTAGCAGCATGAAATAAAACAAACAAGTAATCCACCTTTAGTCGGGGTTTTTTCCCTTTCGTTTTGCGTTTTTGAAGTTTAAAAAGTCAAAAATCTGTTGGAAATGATCAAAAAACGCCTTGGAATTGCCATGTTACCTTTAGAATTGCCCAAATACATGATGGCAAACTCAGAATCATTTCCATAAGGCAAAAAATGAATCCGGTGCATTTCCACAAGGATTCCATACTCAATTCCTACCTGGTACATTTCGTGCCCGGAGTCGTAGTATAGAGGGTGACGATTTGATAACTTAGAATAAATTAATTAAATTAATTATTTATAAAGTTGTCCACAAAAATTAAATCAAAAGGATTACTTTATTTTTAATTAATTTAATTAAAAGTGACTTAAATAAAATAATAAACTATTATAAAGCCACTTTTTGAAAATAAAATATTAAAGTCACTTTTAAAAAATAAAAGAAAAATTATAAAGTGACTTTATAAGGGAAAAGGGGAAAAGTAAATTATTTATTCCCCAAAAGTGGACAACAGCTTATGGAAGGGAAAAAATTCATTAAAAATCACATAATGTGATTTGGGGTCCAAAAGTGGTGAAAAGGGCATTATAAAAAATTCTTTATCCCTTCCAAGGCTCATTATGTTAATTTGGTAAACTTGAGATTTCTCCGTTTTTAGCTGTTCATGACAGATGCAGCCATTTTTGAGGACCAAAACCCTTGGAAATAAGTGGATTGGATGAAAATCCAACTCCACATTGAGAGGTAGATCCATCTAGGGTTCACCTTTGAGCATATTTGCAGGTTTATGGTGAATTTGGAGCTACAAGGTAGAGTTTAATTGCAGATTTCTCATATAAACTTGGCAGTTAGGGTTTGAATACTTGTTGGAAGTGTTATGAAAACAATATTCTCAAATGGGTCTTCATAGTTTCAGGAGATATTGAAGGAATAAGGCAATTAGGGTTTATGGCATCATTTTGGCATCAATTTGACTAGGGTTTGAGGAGATTATTTGCAGATCTGACTTATCTTTGTTGGTGCTAGGGTTTGGAAACCTTTATTTGGTGACGATATTGCTGATTGAAGACATTCAAATTTTTTTTATGATTTTTCCCTAACTAGGTGACTGGTTTTGAGCATTTTGGAGCTATTTTGATGAGGGTTTTAGAACCATATATGCAGGGATCTATTTTATAAAATTAATTCAAGGGCAACCATGGCATAAATCAGATTTTACAGTGAGTTTCAGATCTGTACTTCTTTCTTCAGTCATTTCAGCCTTTGGAAGTCATATGCCAACCTCATCATTGCATAATTGGAGCCTCCACTATCATATTGGTCCGGGTATGTCATTTCCAATGTTATTGTGATCTGAAATAAAGTGTATCAGACCTGATTTGTATTGTTATCAGACCTGCTATAGTGGCAATAAAACCATTTTGAAGGGTTGAATGTTCATTATTTGTTTATGCAATTTATTGGTTATCATTTCTATGTATTGATATATGTATAGGCATTGAAAATCATTCAAAACAATCAAAACAAACACATATACACTCAGAAATCAGAACTCAGTCACTTTGCATGCCAAGTGTTTGACAAAGTGTCAAACCTCCAAAACTGAAAAAATTAAGGGCACATTGACAAGGGGTTCTTACAACGCTCCATCCTTCTGAGCTATGTGTACATGTTTCTCAACTAATTGTCTGTCTCTCTCCAGTATGGTCTTCTCCAGGGCTGTGACCTGTGCATGCTCTATCACCGTAGCTTGAGCCAACTGCTCCTGAGACTTCCAGATGTGATCAACTAATTTTTCTCAGGCAGTCTTAGCTTGTGCAAGGGCTTCATCTCTCAATTGAGTAGCCTCATCAATCGAAGCAATATGTTGATGCATTCGGAGAAAGACATCTTGGTAGCAGAGCTCCATACTGTGCAGAGCTGATAGTACTCTGTCGTGTCTCCCTCCAGTTGTGGGTCTAGGTGGATGCCAAGCAACCAACATCTCGACTGTCTCCACTCCCGGCCACCCATGTGAGATAAAAAATCTAAAGAACTCTCCCTCACACCCAGTCAGTAGGAATGCCAAGACCCTCTCTACCTCCTATGCTACCAAGGGGTCATGGCCGATGTCAAGCTACCAATAGATCTCCCCAACCACATACATCACCCTGGCCATGGACTGGAGCTCTTTGAGGTAATGTTGTACTATACCAATGGGGTCATATGCATTTGGTTGGCCAATCTTAATAAACACCCCTTGTGATCAGCCTCACTAGATGATGACTCCTCTACTGACTCAGTCTCACTAGATGACTCCTCCTCTACTGACTCAGTTAGATGTGGCTTAGGTGCTGTGTTTGGAATTGTCACCATGGCAACCGCTGTGTAATGTCCCCCTCTTGGAAAACCCTAAATCTTACCCTAGAATCACAAGATAGGTGTAGTTAGGGTTATGGTTTTACCAATTAGGTGCTTTAAGGAAGATGAGTCTTGGTTTAGATCTTGCAACCATGTTAGATGATATTGAAATATAATTTCATATAATCAATTATATATATATATTTATATTCAATGTTCTATCTATTTAAATCATGCAAATATCTAACTATTTTAAATAATATAATCGCACAATATCATAATGCACATCGGAAGTTGGATCATAGTGGGACTAGGATAAGGAGCATGATAGGTCCGGCCGAAGCCATCCACACCAAGCCCAAGAGCGGATATGCCATCACTCTTGGCCCTCATGTGGCACACACAATCATCCAACATGGGGTGGCCTACTTGGCAGACAACTTGTACCTGCATTCCCTACCCTTGCTGCCTTATCCATCCCTCTTATGATTGAAACCCCCTCAAGTCCATCTCAACCACCAACCCATGTGGAGGTTGGGGAGAAAAGCTTACCATAGGAGGCCCGTAGACATCCTCTCCCTAAGCCCAAGAGTGGATATCACCCCCTTGGCTCCAAGTGGCACACACAGTCATCCATCATGGAGTGGCATACTTAGAAAGAAGTCTAGTACTTGCTCAACCTACTGGCATTTCCCCCTTTCTTCCTCATGGTTGCTTGATTAGAGAAATAAATACAAACTCTGACATATAATAATCAGATTGGAGCATACCACAAGAATGATAAATATAAATAACAAAATATCTAATTTCATACAATAACTATGATGAGAATAATAAATATCAGTAACAAATACATAATTGCATTCAATAATTATGACAAAACACACCTCAAGAGTAATAGATATAAATAACAGAATATATATACATAATGGTTATGATATAACATACCTCAAGAATAATAGATATAAATAACAGAATATATATATAATGGTTATGATATAACATACCTCAGTATGCTGACTCAGACCTATCTTATGCCTAAATTCTGAATAGATTTCTAAGGATAAATCATAAGATATCCTTTGTTTACTGTTCAGAATATATATATCTTTCTTCTTATTCCATCCAATAGCATTCATATATATATATATATATTGATTCTCCCTTCTGTTCCTATTGGTGTGTATATACTTTTCACTCCATTTAAACAATCTCAAGAGAGGCGATCCCTATGAATAGCTACGTCTCTTTCTAAAAAGACAACCTTAAATTAAGATACACCTCACAACAAATAGCAGCCTTTGTTAATTATTGTTTTCACACAACATGAATCGCTGCCTATTTATTAATCACTTCCATTCAAACAAGTCACACCTTAAATGTGATTGCTGCCTTCTACTAATTCAAATCGTACCCCTTGTCATATTCATATGATCCTTGGTGCTATCTATTAAGGGAAGTCGGCCTTCTAATAACATTTGTTTATATGAAACTTAAACTTCAAAACAGCACCAAAAATGAGATCGGCTCACATTTGAATTTGTTTTCATTTAAATCTTTGATAAGATTTGGCGTTAAGTTGAGGAAATCGGCCTTATTAGAAATAGTTGTTTGAGTCTTTAATTTAAACAATACGTAATCTCCATCGTCCACATCATTGACTAGCTCTTTGACGTCAATGACAATATTTTTCCAACACCCTATATCGCAATTGGGAATGTGCTAGGGGCACTGCTTTTGAACCCCGTGAGGGGTGCTGCCCCTCCACTCCATTGGGTGCATTGCACCTAAACCCCCACGAGGAGTGGAGACTGAGATATGCTAACCAATTTTTTCGATAGATTTACACAACATAAACCAACACTTCCCCAATTGAATTAGCGTTAGCATTAAAACTGAAATCCAAGCTTGAAAGAACTCAACGCCAAGAATGCACACTCAATCCCAAGGAAGGATAGGTGTTGTCATATGGCGGAGAAACTAAAAACCATAACTTGAAATGAAACAAACTCAACGTCAAGAATGTGCACTCAAGATCCCACTGAGGGCGAGGTGCTAACATATGACGGAGTTATTAATTGAAATTGAAGCAAATAGGCGGATAACCAGCTATGAAGATACATCTATCTAATTCATCCGCTGTGGCGGGCATCCACTTAAGAGTGGGGATTCACCACTTGAGAGTGGGTACAAAGAGAGATACAAATTCAATTATCCACACTGGTGGTAGACCATCCAGGGGTACTTAATGTGAGAAGAAAGAAGAGATTAATTGCAGCGATTAAGGACTGAAACAGTACTATTGTTAACAGTCTTACAAATAAGAAGAAAGCTGCAAATTACATGTAAATTACAATAGCTTCAAAGCACATGAGTAATGGATGATCCCATACAAATAATTATCCCTCTAATTGCTGATAATGAATCAAAAATATGAACTTCTAAAGTCTGATAAGAGAAATCAGCAAACTGGAATGAAGGACCAGCAACTATGAATCCACTAAATTATTCATAACTCATTCAAAATACCTTGGAATCGAATGATGTCTTTTGCAGATGCCTTCTAGGAGGTAGGCGCCCAAAATCATAACACAAAACAGCCTCAAAACTCAGTGAATAATTCTTGCACAAATTCCAAAGCTCCCAAGAATGGTACGGCCCTTGAGAAGGGCAATTTGGCAAGATAAAATTAAATACTCTGAAATAAAATCTGCAAATTGGTAGAAGGGGTTCGCCCAAGGCAGAGAAACAAGATTCTAAGACACCTAGAATGAAATAAAAATCACTCACAAAGCTGTATGCAAAATCGACTTTCAGCTGTGGTAGCATCAACAACTTCAGAACTGGAAAATATCATCAAAAACTTCATCTGTTGAGCTCAATCTGCTAGTCTGATTTGAGAAGCAGCAAAAAGCCAACTAGGTGTTATCTTTCAAACACAAAATTGGACAAGAGGCTTGGAGGTAAGCTTTCCTCGAAGCAATAATTCAATTGTCATTTTGATAGCATAACATTAGCAAAATTCATGGATAGTAAAAACTGGAGCAAAACTTCCATTTTATAAAAGATCAGAAGACTCATCAAATCCCCAAGAAGGTACGCCAAAAGTCACCAATGACTTTTCAAATTTCCAAAAACCTTCCAACTTCTCAAAATGGCGTCCACTTTATCAAGGCACAAATAAACTTTATTTTTAAAAGAATATCTTCAAGAAAAGGCGTCCACTTTTCCCAAGGCATTAAAAGACTTAAAATATTTAATTTATCCTTCATGAGGACGTCCCCCTTCATGACCACCTTTTAAGAACAACTTAAGTTATTTTCCTAGGCCAAGGGGTCAACTGCAAATTATAACATTAATGCCTTTATTCACCAAAATAAAAACCTTTAGAAGCCATACTTGAATTGCATTAAATTCTCCAACTGAAAATGAAGACCTTGAAGACTGATAACTGCATACTGCCCAAAAAATAGAATTTACTATAAATAGTAAACTCCCTGAAAAGCTATAAACCTCCGAACATGGAAACCCTAATTTTACCTCAAACGAGCCTACAGGCTTCCGGAATAGGCTGATGAGTGTCAGAACAGATCACTGATGAGAAGGGGACATTACAGAGACCCCAATGGGTGTTACCCCTCAACCCCATTTGGGTCTCCACTCCTAGACCCCCACTAGTTATTAGGATCTCTTGTCAGGTAAAAAGCTTGATTACAATGAGGGGGTGTCAAGGAATCAGGGTCTAACTCTTTAGTGTGTTGACTTAGATGTTGGACAACTTGCCAAAATTTATTTTTAGATGAGCCAACTTGTACAATACATGGCTAGTGGAGTGGCATTGTAAGTCATTGTGGTTCAAGTGAAATTGAACCAAATGTTGACTTTGATGCTTTTGATGAAGAACAATACGGAGAATTAAATATTGATTGTATTTTTCATTGTTCATTGACATTTGACAAATCATTGAATTTTGAATTTATGAGTATTTTCATTTTACAAATTATGAGGTATTTGAATATTTTGATTATTGGCAATTATGGGTATCACTTTTTTATATTATATAATTTTCCTGCACCCATACTAGGACCAATAACTTAGTTTTGAAGTTTTAAAGGTCGTTATAAATGTTTTTGTTTTCTCACTTTCTGCCAAACTACCACAACAAAGTTTTCTAGATAGGACTTTGAGAGTTTGGCAATTATGGCAGACCCAGATAGTCTAATTAGACTTGTTGGGTACTTGGTTCTCAAGTCTTTGTGCCTTGTATCAAGCACCTTGCCTTGGGACTTCCTGATTTCGGCAAGTTTTTATGAAGTGCTGTAACACTATAACAAAGATTGATAATGTAATATAATTAGTTAATAATTACCATATCTTGCAATCCATAAATTGATTTCTTTTGTCAGAAAATGCCCTTTTCGTATCATATAAATCATTCAAGAGCAAGAAAAACTCTCAGCCCCACTCAGACACTAGATTCTTTAAAGAAAGATTTCCAACAATTTGGGTGTGCAAGCCATAGTAATCAAGTCTTGGCAAGTAATTACTCCAAAACAGCCAGCTCCACTTTCCTAATGGTTAGTGTGGTCTAGGGAAGAAGTAGCTCCACTCATCTCCTTATGTTCTCAAATTGATTCTATGTTTGTTTGATGTAAATAGTAGTGTCATATCTCTATGCAACTCTATGTTTTCTCCAACAGCAATTCTGTGCTAAACAACTGCATTTTCACTACTTCTTTGAAGAATACAGCTAGTGACCTTCTATTGTACTATATTAAATACAGCTGTCTACCATGTTTAAGACAGATGTCTTGTGATCTCGACATGGTCAGCATGATTTTAAAGCTGCTCTCTTTTATTGTAAATATTTTCCCTATCAATTTAAATTTTCATTTGTCAAATTAAAAAAATGTTATTGAAAAGTAAAACAAATCTGGTTAATATTTTTGGCATATAATGCCTAGGACATCATACTGATAATGAATAAATTTTCCTTTCGCATAATATTTAGTATCAGTTGTAGAACTAAACAACATGAGATCTGTAATAAAGTTTACAAAGGAACAATTAATGAAGAATTGACTTTTTGTTATTAATACATTTGCTGCTTAGATGAATGATAACTTGTTGCTCTGCAACTCATAAGTTCTTGTCCATCACTTTTTTAACTCAAAAAGATGAGAATTTTGATCTCTAATTAAAGTTTTTTGTTGCTGTTGCAGATCAATCGAGGTTCAACTTACACTGTTGATATTGAATTAATTATTCGTGGATGCAAGAGCTCATTTTTGGGAGGATCATTCTGCAATAATACAGTCAATTCTCTTACTTGCCCTAAGGTTGGTTTCTATAATCATCCAAGGCGTTTGCATGAAAATCCTCTAAATGGGAAGAAGCATTGGAAGACTGGAGATCTCTATCCTCTAAGAAAAGGTCCTTCCCAACAATTAGTACACATTGATGGAAATTGCTTGTTTAACTGCAGTAAAAATATTGATGGAAAAAGGAAAAAAGGTATATCTGTTTCTAATGGTAGAGGTCAGATCGAGAGGAGAGATAATATGTCGGAGTCTGCAGAATATGAACTAATTTGTTCCAACTCTCAAGGAAAAGAATGCTTAAAAAATGGGGAATGGAAGTTTTTTGCTTTAGAAGTTGTAGATATTAGTTCCCTGTTGGAACTTATGGTTGAATATGAGAACTTCAACCTTTCTGCTAGTAAACCAAATCATACACATAATGGCTCGAATGATAGCACAAAGCAGACTGAGGTAGAAGCAACAATTTATGTCAGATACAATTCATTACCTCAAAAAACATTATATGAATATTCATTACCCATAGGAAAATCTTCTTTACCTATTCAGTTCCCAAAGCTGGGTTGGTGGTATGTTGGTGCTTATTTTTCTAACACATCAAAACAGCCTGGAGCACAAGATCAGGAGAAGGGAGATGCAACCCTTTGCTTTGTGTTGAAGTGGAGAATATATGCTTGTAGCCTTGGAAAGGCTGGCGATGGTTGCAGATGGGAACTCAGTACACTTAAGGTAAGAAAGACCTTAATATTCTTGTTTGGTATGGAATAATTATTAAGTCATAAGTAGAAATCCCTCAAATGATCCTTCTAGTTGTAAAACATAGGTTTTATTTTCGTACAGGATGTTGATTCTATATAGTTGTTTCTTCTTCCTGCTTTGGCTTGATTATGAATTATTGTATCCTTATATTGAATGTTGATCAATCCTATTTTCTATGTTCGTGATCTTTTTCCTGGATATTTCAGTTTGTTTTATGTTCCTTTTATGGTTGAGGTTTCAGCACATATGTGTTTTATTGTGTTCGCAAAAATTATAAAAAAATAATATTTCCCTTAAACGAAGAGTTATCATTGATATCTTGTACAACATTATATTCAGAGAGTCAAACGGGTGGGAGAAAATATCCATTTGGAATCACATTATCTGCCAATCAATCAAGAGGAATCTACCAAGTCCGACAGTTTTCCTATTGAAACATTTTTCAATAACTCTTCCACAGTCAAAGATGGTGAAGATGAGTGGACATTTTTTCTTTATGAAGTGCCTTATGGTGCAGCTGGAGGAATCATATCTATTGAGCTCAGATCATATTCTATGATGTCTTTTGACATATATGCAAGATTTGGAAGCTTGCCAACTCGTCATGTTTGGGATTACCATGCAAATGTTACTGATTCTGCAGAAAGCTCAATAAACACAACCTCAAATGATGCAAATAAGCGGACAAAGATGCATTTGATTATTATCTACCCACATGAGGGCATTTGGTGCTTAGGATTAATGCGCTCCTCGGGCCATAGTCTCAATGTGGATAATCAGCAAGTTACAATGTCTGTCTCATTGCAGGGCTGTCCGAATCATTGTTCCAAACACGGGACTTGCCAGCATAAATACGAAGAAAGTGGACTGACTTTATTCAGGTTTGAACCACTCCTTCAGAATTTTGTATGTTTCCATGATTCCAACACCTTTTTAGTTGTGATTTGCATGGAGTATTTTACAATGTCCATATTTTCATACAAGTTTAAGCAGTCAATATTACTGCCATTTTGACCAGCATTACGAAGGCTTCATTCATAGCATGGTAGCACTTTACATGTGAATTTCTCCCAGTGATTTTTCTCATATTAACATGTATTTTCACTTCATTGCTACAGCTATTGTTATTGTGACCGGACTCATGGAGGTTTTGATTGTTCAAAGGAGCTCATCTCTCCTAAAGGTATACTTTATCAGGTTATATGGATACTCAAAATCATTTGATTAAATCTAAAATGTGCTGGCATACACATCTAAAATGAAACCTTGCATACTTGTACTTCCATGTTGGAATTTAATAGCCTTTGATGTATATATCCATATAAAATTACAAAGATGAATGTATGAAATAATGTGGAACACTCCCAACTTATTACTTATAGGCATGAGCAATGCTATAAACATAGCTGGACATGAACTACTTGTGGAACACATTATTATAGCTATTTTATTGTAATACAACTATTTGTCCAGTATTGTAGATATTGGTAAGGATATTGAGTTGAATGATGTTAAACATCATTATTAAATATTCAGAAGACATGAGCATTGCTGCTAAAATACAGAGTCAATTTGTGGGGGAGATGCACTGATATCACTATACGGGACTGAAGTTTGGTTTTATCGATATTAACTTCAGCTAATATATAATGATCTTATGAGTTTGATATTAACTTCTAGTTTATGGTATTTATTGTTGTTGCAGGTGAATGTTTGCATGACAGAGCCGGTAACTTGTCATTGAGTTTTTTATCTTCTTCAAATCTAATTTCACTGTAGTATTGTAAAATAAAACTCTTTTGTTGATTTTGCAAATAATAGGTTAAATGATTGTTCATCCCACTATAATATTTTGTCCTTTCTTGCTTTGCCGAATTAGTCTTTGTCCTATCCAATACTAAATTCATTATGTAATTTAGGAGTAATCTTTAGTTTATTCATTATGGATATTATTTTATCCTAAAATGATGAAAAACATGGTACAAAAGTTCTTCAGACTGATTCATGGGAACACATCTCCTTACCTCAAGGCATCACTTCTAATATTGCTTACAATCTAAGGGTGGAGATGAAACATCCACTTAGTGTTCTTGACTACCTAGGACCTTGGGATTGATGTTAATGAGATTTGGACTCCTCTAGTAGCTGTTAATAAATTCCCCCTTGTTTTGCATAATTTGGGGATGTTTAGGTGTCTCCAACATGCTTGAGGAGCATCTCAACCTACTTTGGTGATTAGATTCAAGGATTCTCCTCATAACTTGAAGTAAAGAATTTTTGTGAAAAGAAGTGGCCTCAATATATGGAGCTGCATCAATTTCCATCAAACTCTAAAATACAATTCGTTAAGTGGGAATAGGAGTGAAGGGTGAAGGAGGGGGATCCAAACCAGTTTCCAAACCTCCAAAGCACTCCAAAGACCAATAACTTTATTTGCAGCTAGGTCAGCCAATTCATTTCCTTCACTCTTGATCTGGTTTACATCCATTAATTCTAAGCTGCTACAAAGCCAATGCACTTCATCAATGATTCTATTTAGCTTCGAAGATTTGTTTTTCCAACCATTCATGTTGTTGATTAGTATCTATGAATCCCATTACATTGTGTTGTATTTGTAAACATCGATGCCTCATGATGTTCAACATCCCCTTGGACCCTTGCAAAAGGATCTTCACTTCACACCACTTGGGCCACCTTGTAAGAAGATCTATGATGTCTCATTAGGTAGGAGTTACATTGTAAATCATCTATGACACCTCATTAATCGGGAATTACATTGTGAAGCATCTATTATGCCTCATTAAGTGAGGAGTTACATTGTAAATGCCTCTTGGTTACCCATGAATTGAGTCACTTCATTTGGGAAATGTAACTTCATGGAATGGAATCTATTAATAGGGGTGTTGGGGATTTGAAGTGGTCTTATTTGATCGTAGGAAGCAAGGAGGGATTGGCTTGGGAGGGTCTTCAAATTTTCATTGCAAGAAGCAAGGAGGCATAGGCTTGGAAGATTGTTTGTCTTGCATGTGCTTAGGATTCATTGGTTTCATATGGAAATATCTACCAATTTTTTGGTAGACTCCTATGTGTGTAATATTTTTTGTTAATTGTTGAATGGATCCTTTTGTGGTGAGATGTATATTTTGTGTTTTTCATTTTTGATATTTTGAGAACTCTTTGTGACTATGTCATATTTGTGTTCACTGCAAGGATAATGTTGTTATTCATTTGATTCCTTATTCTTGATTGCATCATGTACTCTGGGGAAGTTCAAGATAATCCAAAACGTACTGGAACTATATTGCTTCAAAACTAGCACTAACAACTTTTTTTTATTTCCTTGAGTAAAAGATAAAGTTATAGTTTTGTCGAAATTAACTTTGCCATAAAACAACTCCTAAGCCTAGGGTTATTATATAGCTAGTAGGTGATCTTTGTTGAACCAAACCAAACAATGTATTTATATCCTTTCAACTTTGTTAGTACCTAAATTGGTAACCCTATGAAACTATGCATTTCATGTTGGATTTCTAGTTAGTATCTTTGTCATGTTAATCATTGTTAGTCAATTTATGCCCTAGTTTGTCTATTGACTAGATCATTCATGAATGGGAAATGGAAAACTATTATGGGTCAAATTTTCAGAGGCTAGAAGGCAAGGACATGGGATGTATTTATGTACTAGTGGGCCCCTAATTTTCAAGTCCATTTAGAAGACTTGGGACAAGTGAAAGATTTTTTTGTGGAACGGGATGTAAACAATACTAGGAATGATCCTTTATATACCTTCATGAAATAAACCTTTCCCTGGAAGGTGTATAATTTTGCAATTGTTTTGGGGTTTGACTGATTTCGTTTAATCCAATGGCAGAATTCATAATGCATGAAAGCAGCAACATTGAGCAAGAATGATCATGCAAGTAAGATAATATTAAATCCTTTCCAAATTTGTTTCTAGCAGATCAAATATTCAATACAATGCTAAATGACTGTCTCTGCCACACTGAACCCCTTTGACACCCTATGACAGTGTTATCAACACCTTACAAGTAACAGCAACCCTAGATTCGTAATGACAGCAGATTTATTGATAGTTCATCAGCATAATTAGACTGTAATACTTTGATAACAAACCCAGTTGCTACAGCAGCATCTAGACACACTTTTCCAACATAATCTATGATCTCAAAACAAAGTACAAGCCAAATACATGAACAGAAAATGCCCAGACCTGCTTATGATGCTGCCACAAATCAGTAAGGAGCCCGGAATGCTACAGAATAGACTCATAAATGTCTGCAGCTTCATATAGCTTCATCGCCCAGCAGGTACATGGTTAAAGGTCTCCAAAATCGCCTAGAATAGGTGCAGCAGTTCAAAGAAAGACACTTCCAGTACTGATATGCAAGGAGAACTGCGTCAAAGCTTCAAGAACTCATGCCAAGGAAAGTCACCCCCAAACGACCCTCAAAGAAGACTGACCTTGCTCAGTTATCTCACGCCTGGCATCTATATAGCAGGTCAACCATTCTATATGCAACATCTCCCCCTGAAAAAGTCACGCCATACTCCAGAATTTGTAGAATGACCTTCTAGTTTGGAAGACGCCAGAGGCCACAAAGGTGTCTGAGATGCTGTGTATGTTGCCCAGAATCAAAGCCAACTTCAGGAATCAATGTCCCAGACACCCAGCTCAACTCTTCAATATCTCTGCAAAATTCTATTATATTCCCACTTTTAGTGGAAGAGGTCGGCCTTGCCGCCTTGTTACTTTCTGTTTAAGCATTATCATTCTATAATGGGCCAACCAATTTTTTTCAATTTTCCAATGGACAATTCAATACAACAAGCACCCGTTAAGGTTAGCCCAAATCCAAACCGATTGCTGGAAAGTAACTCTATGCCAAGAATGCACACTCAATCCCAAGATTGAAAAGGTGTTGTCATATGGTGTCGAGGATCGTCAGTAGCAACTGAAAGAGGATGCAATGTTGAAAGTAACTCAACACCAAGAATGTGCACTCAAGACCCGAGATGGGTGAGGTGCTACCATATGGGCTAAGGATCTAACGAGAGAATGCAATGCTGAGAGTAACTCAACACCAAGAATGTGCACTCAAGACCCGAGGTGGGTGAGGTGCTACCATATGGTGCTGAAGATCTAATGCAATGGTGACGGCTCAACCGATCAGCAGTATGAAATGTAGTACAATGAAGACGGTGAGGCCTGTCTCTTCCACAATCGTGGGAATATGATTTTGCAAATAAGTAAAATAGGCGGCGTGGCCAGCCTCTTCCACTAAGAGTGGGAAATTACAATGAAACTTAGCAATAAATAAAGATATCTGAACAGTACTTCTATAACAACCTTACAATGAGATATAATTTCCTGCAAATGAGCTGTATTAGAAATGTTCCAATGCTGCAAATACGTAGTATGTCTCTCCTATCACCAAAATGACTTACACAACAAAAACCCAACTCAAAATGACAACTTCTACAATCTGATATGATAGACCTGCAACTGAAAATGCACAGACCAGCAACTACATGACTCACTAAAATGCTCACCAAACTCTCTAAACTTCACCAAATGACCTGAAAACGAATGCAAATGACTCTAGCAAAGATGGTGCCCAAATTTCAATGACTAAACCTCAAAGAAATGACTGATATTTTTTTGTTGCACAACTCCGAAGATAGCCTAGAATGGTATGGCCTCAAGAGCAGCGATTTTGGCAAGATAAAATATAAGACTCCAAAATAAAATCTGCAAACCAGCAAGAAGGGTCGCCCCTAGCTGAGAAACAGATTGGAAAAGTACCTAGAACCAAACAAAATTTATTCTATGACTTCTAAGCAAAAACGACTTTCAGCTATGACTAGACCAGCAACTTAAAAATGATCAAAAACTACTAAAAACTCCATTGAAGCTCAATCTATCTTCTCTGAATGAGAAATAGTCTTCAACCAGCTAGGTGTTATCTTTCAAACACGAAAACTGATCCTTGCTAGGAGGTATGCATTCTTCGAAGCACTTTGCCTGAAATCAATCCAATAGCATAACGGTATAGTAGACAAGAGATAACCAAAATGAAGAACAAGAGCCTCCTTTTATGAACTTGAGATGATCCCCTAGAAGTCTCTAGAAGGTGCGCCCAAATACTCAGGACTGGTTTGCAAAGGCAAAGTTGGCAACAGAGAAAATGAACTCAGGCCTTATGATTGCTACCCGCAACTTCAGCTAAGGGAGAAATCTCATTTTAGGCGGGTGCACGATGCTTTCTTAATGTACATCTCAAGAACAGTTCAAGGAGGATCGCATCAAAGGTTGAGTCACAAGGCAAAGAGTTTGATTAGTAGATATGGATCCTAGTTTATCCAGTTTCCAAAATTTACATATGTCAAGATCCAGGGATTCACTGGAAATCCCTACAAGTTGCCTATCTATCTGAAAAATCGCATGATTTTGCTTGAAATCCTGAGGCAGTTGGAAGAATACCAAAACATCTAGAGGCCGAGTAAGAAGGTGGCTGTTACATTCCCATTCTTTATTGGGAATATGTCAGAATCATGTCCGTCAGCATAAGCAGCTGAGAGCACCAGGTTGGAAATCCAGTGGTACCCATTCACAGCCTACAATTCCAGGGCCAATTTTGACCCGCATCATCATATTCGGACAATGGATGGAAGAAGGTACAAACACAGAGTGGAATTGGAGGACTTTTGGGCAAACGCCGCTGATGAGTACGAAGTCAGGAGAAGATTGTGGTCTAGAGTGCCATTAGACTTTGAGGGAAACCGACCTTTGCTGGGTGCTTAATCAGTTGCATGACGATGGAAATTATGTCCAACTGCGCTTCGAGGAAAGCCGACCTCTTCCTTCCATGAAGTCGTCGAAGCCTGAGCACTTAGATTTGGCGACATTGATGAGACCAGTGATCAAGTACTCTCAGTGGTGGGTCGACCATCATGTCTAGGAGTTGAGACAAAAAAGAATAACGCTCACGTATGATTTACTGAGCGAGACAGAGTCTACTCCTCCAATGTTGGCGCATCCCATCATGATGATTTGGTTGAGATTGGTGAAAAGAGGAAGGAAGTAGTTCCAAGCATAGAGCTTGCTCCAAAACAACAGAGGATAGAACCATCTCGTTCTGCGGCGTCTAGGAACATTGATGAGCTGGTAGCTACCGCAGATGAATCCTTGACCGAAATGATGAGATCTTTTGCAGTTCAGGAAGAGAACAATGAGCCTATCTAGTTGGATAATGATGAGCCCTCATCACCTATGGGCACAAAAATACTATGTTCAGATAATGCGATGGAAGTCCAAAATGATGACTTCGAAGAGGGAATGATTTCCGCCCTCATAGGAGTCTTGGATATTCCAAATGAAGAGAATGTTTAGGAGGAAGATGGTATCGAGCAACCTACTATTCCAGATTGGTTGATAGAGAGGATGAAGATTCAGACACCAATCAAGGCCCCAAAAGAAGATGATACTGCGGATTTCTTGGCAAGGTTGGAACAGGTTGCTACTAAGAAACCTGCCAAGAGATTTTCCACCATCCAGAGGGACGAAGCCGGCGGTCGTTCCATACATATCGCAGTACCAATAGTGGATAAGGCACAAGATGAGATCACTCCCAAAGAATACACCAGAACCACTATAGACTTGGCCCAACAACAAAAGGCCAGGAAGTGGAAGAACTGGACAATTCCGTCTCAACTATCAAGGCGAGATTGGAAAAAGAAGTGGCGATAAAGAAGGAATACAAAGGGGAGGTCAAGCGCCTGAAGGAGTACATACGGCATCTAACCCAACCACTCAATCAGGGTGATGCAGTAGCTCCTCCTCTTCTTAATCCCTCGCAGGAAATGGCCAAGGATGTGGAGCAAGGGATGGTCACGGCCAAGGAGGCCCAGGAATGGATGGTAAGCGAGAGCACGGAAGCAGCCTCATTCATGGAGAAATTGGCGCTTTCCTACGGACAAACTTCTTCCTTTCTTTCCAGATTGGTTGATATGGCGGAAACTTGGGACAACCTTCCAGACATTCAAGAGAGGTTCATTCCATGCCTCAAGGTACTGAAGGGTGTTCCAAGGGAAGAGTTGGTCGAAGGAAAGGTGATTGTTGCAGGAGCAACTTATGATTTTCACCATTGGTTTTGGGCAGTGACTATACGGAGAGAAATTCTGGAGAAGGTGAAGGCGGATGGGCTCAGAGTTGAGGATCAAGTTAAAGAAATCCGAGAGAAGATTTATATGATAGCTGCAGATGTGTTTGACCGAGAAATTGTCCGAGAAAACGACATGTAGCTGGAGAGGTTGAAGCATAAGGTTCAGGAGGTTTTCTTCTCTGCTACTGAACCAATTATGAGACAGGATTTCGCAAAAGTGGCGAATCTCTTGGCCATCCGGAATGATTTTGTGAGGCAGGAGGCGGATTGGGAGAGCACCTTCACCAATGTGTTGAGGATTTAGATGGACTTGAATTCAGGATTAGCATGCTGCCCCCAGTCACGATGGAGGAAGTTGTCACGGTCGTGTCCAGATTCATCGAGCACAATGCTGCCTAAGAAGATAGGGACGCCTTCCCTTGATGATAGCTCCAATTGCCACTTCACTGCTTTTCACTGCTTGTTTATTGGTTGATAATTGATGTTATTTTGGGCAACCCTAATTAGGGTTGGGTTGTATTAATCTTGGCCATTGATGTTGATTTAATCTTGGCCTTTCATTTGATTTTGAAAACTCTATTTAAACTGGTGATCTCTCACTTTCATTTGTGTGGAGACAGTGTATGAAATTATTGCATTGAGACTATTTCCGATAATAAAAGCTCTTATGCATGATTTGCTTTGAATCACTTTTATTGTCAAGTAGTAAGCAAGGTTGCATAACTTCTTCTACCATAGATTAGAGTTAGAATTAAATTAAGTAGAATTTGCTTTGAATATTGGTTAAGTGAATGAGAGATTGATCGTATAGATTAAAATGGTGAAATATTGCTCATACTTTCTTCAGATGGATGATTTGCATTCGATGCGTAAAATTAGCCTGAGCTTGTAATTGTGGATGCTTAACTTCGGTCTCACTCCAGGCTTGAAAATTATAATCACACCCCTTGAAGATTGTACCCACTTTGCGTAGTTGTCCCAGGGAGGTGAAACAAAGCATGGTTATTCCTTTCACCTGATCTTTACTGTCTCTCAAATTCCTAGGCGTAGAATAGATCCTCTAAACCTTTATCCTTTTGCTATTTGTTTTGAGATCCAAATTGAAAGTCCCCATTGAAGAAGCTTTTAATGATAAATCCGCCTAAGTCCCAAACTTGTGAAGAATTCTTTAATGTAAGTCCCTTTGTGTATTACCAGAAAATCACAACGCCCATTGAGCTTATCCACACGTCAAGACCTGACAAAAGAAACCTTGGAATCGCCATATGATCTTCTCGCAATCTTAACATAGGCGGTGGTTTTTCAAGAGAGGATAGAGTGTCTTTGGGCATTTTATTCTGTGTGTTCGGTGGATGATAAAACGTACACCAACAACATGATTAGAAAGTGGAAGGTGTTTTCTTTCAGTTAGCTTGATTTCCAATTAATACAAAGATCCCCTTCTCACCATATGCTATCACCTTGCCCTCACTGGGGATCTGGGTAATCAAAAGTGGAGGGTTGCTTACTTAGTTGATTATCATTACTATTTGGCTAATGTAAACGGGTGCAAATTTGAAAAAATTAAGGGTGGGTTATTACACAAAAATAGTGCAGCGTCAGACTTGGAAGTTTATCGTCCCATTCACCATATTCTCCAGCTTTATGCTTATCGTGTGTAAGAAGCCTTGACAATTCTGCCCTAAATGTCTGATTTTTGATGACTGGAATTTTTTCAACTCAAAATTTGGCCATAGGCCATTAAATTTTGTGACCAATTCGCTCAAATGGAAGACTGAATTATCTCCCTCTCCAATTCCAGCTAGGGTTGATATTGCACAACCAAAATTGGTACCCTAGAGTATTCAATCCCTTGGGCAATGCAAGCACTCAGCTCTTTACCAAATAGGTATGAAGTAGAAAACTCAAATCATGATGATAGTGACTTGCATTGAGCTCCTTATAAAGAATTTTCATTCACCTCCAAGAAGCTTCTAGAAAATAATATTATTTTATTCCAAGTGACTTTATGATATAATATTTATTTGTCACTTTATTAAATTAATTAAATATAAAGCTATCTTATAATTTTGCAATATTGAGATTACTTTACAAATAATTAATTTAATCAATATTCCCTTATTTATCCATTTAGCCTTCGGGAATAAATAAGGCTAAATACTCCGCAGGCATAGCTAGTGTGAAGGGGACATTACATCGTGCCTTTATTCGGGAAAGACTTGTGGGATTCCTTTGTAGCGGGTGAAGACAAAAATAAGGTGTTGTGTTTGATCTTATTATCTGCTAGGTCAGGTTTGTAATGATTTTTGTTGCATTTGGTAAAGAAAAAGATGTCGTATTCTAAAACTGAATATTGGAAACTTACTATTGTATTTCAAAGATTGCAATGATGAAAAGACTTTGAAAACTATGTTTCCTTTATTTCATTTGTAATCTGGAATTGCAATTGGTGAAACTGTTATATGCTAGGTTTAATAAATGCATTTATTATCTAAATATCCATTGAAAATAACTCAGACAAGCAAGCTAGCCAACTGTTTGACAAAATACTTTCATTGTCAAATTGTGCATATTCGTAAAAATTTCATCATTTTGGCAAGGGTCATTACAGTGGTATCAAAGCCACAGTTCCTGCTAGCCTTTGGGTAATTCAAGAAATTAACTTTCAGTTTGAAGCATGGCAACTAAAGATAGAAAATGGTTGGCGAGAGTACTCTATGAATCAAGTACTAAGCTCAGTAGCCTATCTCAACCAAGGGATGATGCTTTGGTCACATTGAAAAGAGTAGAAGAATGTTTGAGCCTTGTTGAGTAGTCACCTTCTGATTTGTTGTAGATAGTTCTTGTACCTATAGTGACTTCTTTGGGTTGCATGGTGCCTTGACTTATGAGGACTATCTGACAGAGCCTTGAGGTGATTCTTTGGACATGCATGCAGCTACTGTGGATGCGATTGTGCATGAAGGAAAGGACTCAAAAACAGCCTTGGATCTTGTTTCAGATTCATCCGATGGTGAGTCTAAGTCTAATGACTTCCTTGATGATTCTAGTGGAGCAGTTGATTGTCATGAGTTCACTAATGTAATTTCAGATCAAGGGCATGGTGCTGATTCTGAGCAAAGGCAGTGGACCTGTTGATTTAGATCCCAAATCTAATGCTGAACATTTTCATCAAAATGGTAAAGAAGAGGTTTATGAGATTTGGGACAACCATGGAAACATTGGTGACAGATATGCAGGAAGTTCTGATTTTTGCATGCATTATAACAGTAGTACATTAAACTTGCAAGAACTTGTAATTCATGAGGAAGGTTGGAAGAATAAATTTGTGGTGTCCGCTAAAAATGAAATGCAAGTTTTATCTAGACTAGATAGTACACATAGGCATGTGGAAAACATAATTCAAAATGCACCAAGAGGTCAAAATGAGCTTAATATTTCCCTTGCTGATTTGCAAATAATGAAGAACACTATGGAGGAAATTAAAACAGCCTACTTGCACATGATCCATGATAGAGATATGGCTACCAAGATTGCTAATGGGGCATTAAATTTATACAATGAAACCAAGCTAAGGTCGATGAGCTTACAGTGGGGCTTAGTGAACTAAGAATTCCTTGAAGAATGTTCAAATGTCTCTTCTAGAAGCAAAAAAACAGATTTTGGTTGTTGAACAAAACAGGGAAAAGGAAATTGTGATCAAACAAGTAGTGGAAGAACTTGATTGTATTCATGAGGAGTTTGATTTATTACATTGTCCCAAAAAATCAAAGAATGGGAGTTTGGATCAGCAGGAGGATTGGGTTGAGCTTGTTGATAATCTTCAGTTGATTGATAACCCACTTCTTGGGATGAATGTTGATTTGACATTTGCCAATCCACTCTTCGTGTTGGATGATGGAGATTTTTTTGATTTCAATGAGGAGATTAAGTTGATTTTAGTATTTGGGATCTAGCTACAATTTCTAGCAATGAGGTGTTGAGTCGGAATTGGAGTTGTGGGCAAAATTTCTGAGTGGTTACCACTGTTCACTTTCCAATCAACTTACATAGGACCTCAGTTCTTGACACACAGGTGAGTTTGTATGAATTCCTAGTCCTACAGTAGAGTGTTTGGTGATTTGCATTGACTGGCAGAGATGATCTAGTCATAGGAAATGACTTTTTAGCTACTTCCATACACATGACTCCTATCCCTGCAGAGTCACATAGGGATCTAGGGAAAGAGCATGCCGGAGGAGATATTATTGATGAGGAGTTCAGATGCAGGCATGATAATATGATGGACATGATGTCTCAGTTGATGGGCACGATGAGGCAGTACACTCAGCCTCAGCAGCACTATATTCAGGTAGGACAGACGAGTGGGACTGCAGGCATAGACCAGCCACTGGTGTCAATACAGTGGCAGTCGTCACCTATCTCGCATGAGCGTAGGCCAGGACAACCTACATTCATATCTAGAGAGGCACCTTCGATTCCGGAGGCAAAGCAGCAGGGTCATCATCATGAGTTTTAGCCACACAATGGCATGTCAGTGGCAAACGTGACTAGATTTTATGGAGAGTATTCGACATTGGCACCTGAGATCAGGCAGTCTTTGACATTTCATGAGTTTATGGATGTTCATAAACCTAGAGAGGGAGGTAGATTTGATCGCAGAGCTCCTCAACACCAGCAGCCACAGCCACAGGTGAACAGGGATCTTCAGTATGCAGTCAGCAAGATTATCTTGCCTTACTTTGATGGCTCTGATAAGAGTTTAGCGAGGTCTTGGGTACAAAAGTTAGACAATTACCTATCATTGAGACCTATTCAGGAGGACGAGGCCATTAAGGTGTCTCTCAACCCGACCGCTAGCTGATAATGCTAAGTTTTTGTTTGTTTTCTGTATTTTTGATTTTTTTTGCAATAAAAGACAAATTGCGATTTTGCAAAGAAATGCTTGGAAAAATAATATAAAATACCAAATGATTAAAAACTACAGAATACAGCTCAGATTCCAATGCTAGATGATTATTGACCTTCCAAAATAAATACAACTGCTAGTTTCAGACATACAATAAAAAGGCAAGCTATTTATTAAGGAACCTGAATAAGCTTGCAGTCACCTGTGAAAGAGCCTGAAATGGTACGGTTGAATAAGATGAGCAATCCTTTGACCCAGAAATCAATGCAGATGCTCCAGAAACCCTAGGTGCCCAAAGTGATGAAACCAAAAGATGAAAAAGCAAGGCGTTTTGGTCTGGGAATGAAGTACAGCCTTTGCTGCAGCAGAAGTACGGCCTGTACCAGCAAGTGAGAAATCCGTACTTTCTTGGTAAGTGTGCCAAATGATCAAGAAATAGTTGCCCCTAAATATGAAACCCTTCTGGAGAAGTTTGACCCAAAATCTTGATGAAAAATCTTCACAATAAGCTCTGTATGACCTCTGAATGAAGCCACTCTGTTGACAAACTTAAACTGGTATTGCACAGTCTCAGTATGTCTAATTCTGAAGAGGGAACGTTCTTCAAAACCCGTTGATCTGCAGAAACCCTTGTTTCTCAAACCCCAATGCTCTCAAAGAGAAATAAAGACAAATTAGAATAATCAACATAATGAATTCGATTTGCCTTGGAGAAATATATATCTTCTCTTTATTAAGTCGACCCCCTTCCAAAAAAGCAATTAAATGAGCAATTAAAATATCATTAAATCGCCATTTAATGACTTAGTTATATTAATTAAATAATGGCGTCCATTTTCTTAAATGAGTATTATAATACTGATTTAATATTAATTTATCCCTTATTATAAAGTATAATGATACTTTATAATTTGCCATTAAATAATTATATTTAATTATTTTCATTAAAGTGACTTTATATTATAAAGTCAAATTAATAAACTTTTAATAATGATCAAATGCCTTAATAATTACTGTTTGCTCATTAGATCATCAAACCGGGTCGAAGCTGAGCTGACCAATTGAATCAGGTGCCCTGCCAAAAATAGCAACTCCTGCCTGCCTGACTTACTATAAATAGTAAGTATCTATAAATCACTCTGTAAGTGTCCGCAAAGGCCCAAACTTGAATCAACTGCTGGAGTGATGTTCCCAAACACTGGATAATTGCCTCAAGTGATCCTCTAAACACATCTGCCAGCCTACAAGGATCTGAATGATAGGCTAACCTCTAAAATAACTATACTGCCAAGGAAAGGGGACATTACAGATTTCATATTGATTATCGTTGCCCTTGCCTTTCCGCGCTGTTGATAGTGATTTTAGTCAATGGACAAATAGATTTTGAGCTCTTGCAGGCTATGGTGCAGTTGGTGGTGGGAGACTGTTATGTCCCCTGAAATTGTAACACCAAATATGAAATATTAAAATAAAAATAACAAAGTGAAATGAATATTAAAATATAAATATGAGTAATCACAATTTAAATATTATAATTATAATTATCATAGATAACATTATAATTATAATATGAATATCATAGTATGAAACAAAATAATTAATATTAGTAAATATAAATATCATAATAATAATAATAATATTCACAAGAATAGAATTAATACAATTATCGTAACATATATATATTGCGATTCAAACATCATTATAGTTATAATTATAATTACTCTAGGTAATATTATAATTATAATCACGGGTGACTATTGTGATTGATTGTTGCATTGTAATTGCTATCAAAAAATCGAAAAAATTGGTTGGCTCATTACACTTCAGGTCTATTTGGTGGTTTGTTGAGTTGAATGGTAAGCCTCTTGCTATATACAAAGGTTATTTTTCTCTTCAATGGTATAATAAATAAATGAATATCGTTGGGAATATTATTAATGAGAATGGTTTGATTCAATGTGATATCCTCACAAATAGGTTTGATATTCCTAATTCTCAGAAGAGAACACTATTTGATTTTGAACATAGGAGTGTGCCTACTTTGAGAACTAGTTATGACATGTAATGCCCACCCATTCCTTGCCTTGTGATAATTATACTCAACATTGTATTTTGTGTATTATGAGATATTGATTGTTGATCATATTTTCATGCCTATATGATGCATATATTATTGTATCTCTATGGGTGTGTATACCTTGGTTCGACTATTATATATTGAACAAGTACACTTGTCATTTTCCTTGAAGAGGCAAGTACAAAGTATTTCTCCACCTGAATTGGTAGGTCTGAGTTATTCCGCAATAGTAGTTATTTCAAAGATACCACATGGGGCCTTGTTTATGTGTTGTCCCCTATTGTACTTGAATTGAGTACGATGTATGTCATGTGTGACCTTGTGTAAACTTGGATCTGAGTTGAAGGCGATTTCTAGAGTCTGAAATATGCTAACCAATTTTTTCGAAGGAAAATCACAAAATAACCAGCAATGGATGATTGGATTAGCGTTAGCCTCAAATACAAATCTGAACTTGAATGGAAGATACTGAACTTAAACTGAAGAAACTGAACTTGAATAGAAGAACTACTCAACGTCAAGAATGTGCACTCAAGATCCCACTGAGGGCGAAGTGCTAACATATGACGGAGTCTAGAAAATTGAAATTATAAACTGTTAGGCGGATAACCAGCCATAGAAAACATTTCCTCACTACCACCAAACAGTGGGGGGAGAATTACAATTAAGCACAATTCATCCGCTGCGGCGGGCATCCACAGAGCTGTGGGGATTCACCACTGTGAAGTGGGTATAAGAGTGTTACAAATAGATTGTCCACACTGGCGGTAAACCATCCAGGGGTAATTTAATGATAAACAGAAAGTAAATTGCAGAAATGAAAGAAATGGTTGGATTAGTAATGCTTAATCTCAACCTTACAAATAAAACTCTGCAAATTACTAAGTACAATTGATAAGGAATGAACCTTAGATACAAGTATGAGCTTCTACAATGATATAACACTCAAATACTGAAGTATAAGCCAAAAATCTGGAAATTGCAACAGTCTGATATAAAAATCAGAATTCTGGAAATTATAACAGCAGACTGGGAAACAGTAAAATATTCATAACTCACTCGTTTCACCTCCGAATTGACTGAAATCTTTTGCAAATGTTTCTCAAGAGGTAGGCGCCCAAAAACCAAGCACCAAACAGCAGCAACTCCAACTTATTTTTTTACTTGCACAATTCCCAATGCACATGAGATGGTACGGCCCTCTTGGGAGGGGCGATTTTATTTAAAAATCAGACACTTCAAATTAAAATCTCAAAACTTGCATGAATAGTCGCCCAAGGTCAACAAACAGATTGGTTAAATACCCAGAACGAAATTCAAGCTGGAAAATAAGCCATGAATAAAAATCACTTTCAGCAGTTGATGAAACAGCAAACCAAAATTACCAAAATCTCCAAAATTCTTCAATCTTTGATGCTCAATCTGCTAGTCTGAAGTTGAGAAGCAGCAATGTAGCCAACTAGGTGTTATATTGCAAACACGAAATTGGATGAGAGGCTAGGAGGTAGACTTCCTCGAAGCAATATGTCAATTGTCATTTCGACAGCATAACTTTAGCTTAATTTTCATAGATCAAATGCTGGAGCAAAAGCCTTCAATAAATAAGAGCTCAACAAAACTCTTCAATTGCCTAAGAAGCAGCTCAAAAGACACAAGAGACCTTTCCAATTCCCAAGACCAGTCAACTTCTCAAGTGGCGTCCCAAAAGCCTCCAAATATTTCACTTTATTCAAATAATATAAAAGTGGCGTCCACTTTTGCTCAGGGAATAAAGTTTTTAATAAAATTAATAAAGCTCTTTATGAAGGCGTACCCTTCATGGCCCCACTTTAAAAACAACTTAAGTTATCTCCTTAGGCCAAGGGGGTGCCAACAGAGAATTAAAACATAATTCCTTTAATTAAATATTTTTCACCAAATAAAGCTCTCTGAAGACCAAGCCATAATAACAACTGCTCCAACTGAAAATGACTTAATGAAAGTTGACAACCGAACCACTGCCAAAATTAGTATTTACTAAAAATAGTAAATACCTAGAAATGCCCCAAATCTCCAAGCAAGGAAACCCTAATTTCACTTCTGATCAACCTACGGATTTCCAGAAATAGGCTATCAGTCAAAGAAGAGCGTATGGCCAAAATGGGGACATTACAGAGTCCATCCATGTTGTGAGTTACCTGTAATTGTGTGTTCAATTTAATGGTTTATTACATGTTTAATGAATAAATTAATGCATTTTGATTTGGTCAAATGCTTTGTGAGTTTTGAAAAAGGGGAATACCATTAAGTTAATTGTTTGAGAAAATTATATTTTAATTGGGTGCAATTCGTATTTAGATTAAAATATTTCATTGGAAAATGAATGGATTGAATTAATTGAATTAGTTTTATTTTAAAATTTTAAAAGAAATGATTGGAGGATTTTTAAATTACTATGAAATATGTTTTGGGGGAAAATGGAATTAAATTGGAAATAAACCAAAATAGAAAATATGAAATCGGAAAAAGGACATAAAGGGAAAAGAACTTAGTTTATTTTGCATTCTTGCATTTTTGGGAAAAATAGCTCTGATACCCTCTTCCTTTGAAATTTGAAATTGATGAATTGGGAATGGTTTTGGATTGGATGAGCTTGGAGATTGCATGGGAGTGGAAGGAATTGAAGGTATTCTATTGTGTTTGTGATTTCACTGCCTCTTGTTGGATAAAATGAGGAAAACCAAGTTTTTGGTCAAATCAAAATGAGAGGTAAATCTGCTCGCTCTTTTTATTTTCTTGCATTTTTTTGGTGTTCGAATGCTATGCTCACCCTTAAGGTAAGTTAGCTGAAAAAGCTACAAAATTATATAAATAATTATTAATTAAATTTAAATATGTGAAAATCAGCTTTAAGATGTTATTATTCTTATGTTTGTCTGCTTTATCGACATAATTTCAGAGATTGATGGGACAAATACACATGCAGTGCCACTTAAACTGCCTTTGGAACCCATATTTTCCTGAATAAAAGGCCTTATAGGGGAAACATTGGTCTAATCGATACAACATTGGTAGTCTGTGGTGTATATATTATTAAGTGCCCATGAATAAGTCCTCCTTTATTTCAAAATATAATTTCTTGTTAAATGTAATAGATGCCTGTTGATACTTGGCTTAAATCATGACTTTAAATAGTTTCTTATGAAGTTAAAACTCAATTCTATTGTCTAATATGGTATTATTTTGCTTCATTGAAAATCAGGTCAAATATTGCAATCGGCAGCACTTGTTGTCTCAAACATAGCAGCCATCTTGCCTGCATTGTGGTCCATTCATCACAAGGTAATCCAAGAACTCATCTTAACCCGTAATACAAGAATAAAATAGCTCACTTATAATTTTTAAAAATATGTTATATATTTCTAGTGGGGTGTTATTAATTGTGGATTTCAACTTTAAAATCCTTTCAGTCATTTGTATTAGTGGAAAGAAAAATAAACTTTCCCTAAACTGAATCTAGGCCAATCCAATAGAATGCAAACATAGAAACAGAAATTAACTTAGATTAATTAATAATATTTTGGCTAATGTAATTCTGAATTAAATGCTATTTGAGGAAAGTAATGTGAAAAGTTCAAGTACTAAGCTCTATGCAAGAAGAATGAATGATGTCGATGTGGCATTTAAATATGAATTGTCTTTGATATAGGAAAAGATGCCTCTCTGTCTGTGTGTCACTTCATAATTTGTGCTTGATCTGGACTCTTTTGGGTCAAGTTTGCACCTCAGGGTCATTTTCACATCTGCAGATTTGTCCTTCTACCTTATAGATATGATCTATATGATTATGTTCTCTTGCTCTCTGATTTTCTGAATTCACCTTTGCAGTTGCTCTTTGCTTTGCTCTAAAAACTGAGGTATCTAAAAATATCTTTAGAAGATTGCTAGTATGTCACAATGGGACATGTTCTGATAGATTAACCCTTGGAAAAGTGTATAAAATATTGGCAGACAATAAGTAATGGTGTAGGATGAATATTCAGATTTGTTATAGTGAACCAAACTAAAGTGTTCCACTATTTATTGTTCCTTAAATGCTTCTAGGATGAGGGAGGTGTTGATGTGTTTTTTGTGACTGCACCAACACAGAATAAAGTTACCAATGGCGACTCTGTCCTCTCTTGAACAAAATATCCTGCATGCTAAGATTGCTAGAAAGATCATGCATTCAACTCCAAGGTTCCTTCATGCAGTGGATAGTTTCAGTTGGATTGATGTGATTTTGCTGGTATTTCAAGGGGACTTACAAAATTGTTCAACAGTGGAGAAAGGAATTTGAATGCTCGAAAGGTTTGTCTATAAAGCTCTTGTTTCCTAAACTAACCATAAAGTACTGAATTGAAATGGTTGTAGGGATAAGAAGGCTCTAATCTACTCTAAGGCGTGGGACATGGTGATCAATTTTCGCAGACTTCAACTGAGCTTTGTTTTGCCTCGCTTTAGACAACTTCCACAGAACCGGTGCAATCTTCAGAGGAGTAATCAGAGGTATTTAGCTCATAATTCAACATGAAGACACCGTCACGACGACACATACCAACTTATGAAATATAAACGAAGTTAAGTCCGCAATGTTCCAGTTGACCACACAAGGCGAATTCACCATCAGCGAACACACTAGTTGTATGGATAGACGAAGCTTGCTCGAATCAAACACCACATTCCACAACTAGCATCTATTTGCATGAAATGAAATTTATTCTACTTGAATCGGAAGGACGAAGAAATCTTGCTAGCTACTCACAACAAAAGACAAGATCATCATCAATGAAAACTCTTTTTATTGAAAGAGTGTTCACAACAATTTCTTACAAAGTTTTCAAAGGAAAAACTTTCTTTCTTCTTCAAACTATCCTACCAATCTATGCTACACTATCAATCTCTCTATTCTAATCTCTACTCTAATGAGGTACAAATGAGGGGGGGATGCCCCTTTTATAGTTGCCCCAGTCCAACGGACGACTTAGATTCAATTACAATGAAGGGCTCAGATTGAGCCACATAAACCCTAACCCTAAAAACTGCCACCAAGAGGAGTGGGGTAATAAATGAGCAATTAATGGCCACATCCTTCTAGAAGATTCCTATCCAAAGACGTGTTCCCACTGTTCCTTTTCTGACTGCAAACTAGACGAGTCTGGGCGCCACTGCTTCAATTTCTTGGACTGGTATGGCAGGCACGTTATCAATCTGAAACTTCAAGGCTATAACTTTTTAACTTGTTTGACGGTGATTTTCCTCCTTCTTGCCACTACATCTTGAGTTGTACGAAGCACGTTGGAGAACATCTTTTGGGTCATCGAAGGACTTTACACTTAAGGAGAATTTCTCTACTTTGTTCTTCAATCTGTCATGATGTCAGTCTCCAATGCCTGGGCCTTCATCTTTTCCTCCTTCCTGAACTTGAAAGATTTTCTTGTCTTGGATTCAATCAGTCCTCCTTGCCACTTGCCTGACTACGTTGGGTGCAACACTTAGCCATTTCTGATAACATCTCCCTTCATGGTTTGGGCGCAAATGAGACATCATGGAGGAGCTTGAAACACGTAACTTCATCTCTTCCAAGGTTACAATGTTGTTTTGGGGTGTTTGCTCCATCACCTCAAGTCCTCCCACTTTGGTCTCGACATTCATCCTGCAAAATAAACAAAAGGAAGAGCATCAAAACACCTTATAATATAAATTCTCTTTGCTTACCTGATATCCATGTTTTGACTTCCAAGGTCTGGGTGATCTCCGGATCTGATAGGGTTCATCGTTTTTCTCTAGAAAACTTTACTTTATTCATACTCTTTTACCATAGGTGTACTTTGACCATGTATCCTCCTTGATGCTCATTTTTGATGCCTTAGAAATTTTCATCCATCTTGAGGGCGCATTTAGAGGGTGTTGTTTTATTCTCCCATCCTCAACAAATATCACATGTTAACTTATCTTCATCTCAACTTGCCTAGAGCACACATCATGTCCTGAACTCCATATCTCTTCCCTTAGAAAACTCTCACCTACGTTGATTCTGGCTCATAATGCCTCATGTAAGCTTGGGCAGATTTTAGACCTTTGTGTCTTCATTTCCTCTGACTTAGCCAATTTTTCAAATTCCTTCTCTAGGATGGGCATGTTTAACTCAGACAAGTCTTTCTTAGAATTTTCATCCGTCTTGAGGGCACACCTTGAAGGATGTTGTTTGATTTCTCTCTGCCTTAGAAAATTTTCCAACCAACATGATATCCCCCTTTTGCCTTAGCCAAATTTCCAACCCATCTACCTTAGCAATAATTTATCTCCTCTAGGAAATTCATCAACCAGGCGCCCGAGTAAAATCTCCATCCTAAAGTCTCAAGCGAGGCGTGAAAAGTTTCAAAATCATCTCCTTGTCGAAGATATCCAGTACCCAGAAGAAAATTCCCCTCAGAAAATGCAAAATTCATGTGTATCACTACGAAGGGGGACATTTAGTTTTTGAATTTTATACCTTAGAAAAATATTTCATCACCTCACTCTTCCTCTCTGGGCGTAGTTCTTCTTCTTCTTTGCCTTAGAGAATTTTATCTAATTCCATGAAGTTGGGCACATTCAGAGGGGTGGTCAAGAAATTTCACACTTAGAACATTTTTTTTTACATGCCTCACTTCACCCTCAGACTGGGCACATTTAGGGGTGTCTAGAGGAATTCTTCATAACTTGAAAACTTTTCTCTCCACCTACTCCAGACTGGGCGCATTTGAGAGTGTCTACTTCCATTTTTCCTTAGAAACCTTTCCAAACTCCATGCTTTCCTTGGGCGCATATAGGGGGTCCTTCTTCCAGTTTCAAGACACTTAGAAATATTTCAACTTGTCTTCTTCCTTGATGGGCGCATTTACTAGGTGATGAGGGAATTTCTCAATATTTTTTCTTTTCTCTGCCTACTTGGGCCCCATTTGGAGGGTGTATCTTCCATTTCAAACACTTGGAGATATTTTCAAGCCACCATCTCTCTTCACAACCTTGGGTGCATTTGGCCTCCTCCAGGCACTTTCATACTTAGAAAAATTTCATGCCTCCAGCTAACTTGAAGTTGGGCACATTTGGGGTAGTCTATAGGAATTTTTTGACACTTAAAACATTTTACACACCACTTCCTTGATGAGGATGCATTTAGGTAGTGGTGGAGGAACTTTCCAACATGAGCAAGGGCGCATTTGACTGGGTCTGCAGGAATTTTCCCATACTTAACATATTTTCAACTTACCCAACTCTACCTTGGGCGCATATTAGGGGTGGAGGAGGAATTAACAACTTAGAAACTTTTCTAAAGCCATCTCCAACATGGGCGCATTTGAGGGGTCATGGAGGAATTTCAAGACTCAGAAACTTTTTTTTTCTTAACCTCCACCTCTATTCCAACATGGGCACGTTTTGGGGTGTCTATAGGAAATTTTCATGCCTCGAACAAATTTTCTCCACCCACCTTCTACCTTGGGCGCATTTTGGGGGTGGAGGAGGATTTTTCCCTGCCTTAGAAACTTTTTCCATGCCAGCCTCTTAACTTTGGCGCATTTCATGTGCTAAGGAGGAATTTCTGAAAACTTAGAAATCTTTTCAAGCATCTTCTCTCAGCCTGGGCGCATTTCATTGGGTGAGGACGAATTCTTCATGAAGCCATTTTTTTCTCATGCCTTACTTCACCTTCCTTGCTTTCTCTGGTTTATTATTTTTAGTAAGCCTCTGGTTTTCATACTTCTGTAGCTTGGATTGATTTGAAATTTTCACCACAGGATCCTTATATCATGACTAACCTGTTCACATTGGCCTTCTGTGTTGACTTGCTATTTATAGCTTGTTTGAGAAGTGACTTACTATAAATAGTAAGTGCTCAGATTGCCTTCAAATTTTACCAGTGGATAGCTTGAAAGATACTGGTTGCGATGGGATACATCAGTTTTCGAAAATTTTGGCATTTGACCCCCCTCATTTTAGGTCCTGAAGTTGGAAACCCTAATCCGACTTGCATGTTGATCAAATGATTTTCGTTCGACCTCGTTTCTGTTGCATGTCGCTCTGTTCGTGACATTGAAGTGCTGGGTAGTTGCCGGTGTGATCCTGCTAAAAATAGTAATTGTCTGAAAAAGTGACCAATCAGCTGCCAGATGCGTTTGCATGTCACATAGCCCGAGAGATCTCACAAAACCCAGCAAACTGGACTGCATGCGAACACTGGTTAAAAATAGTAAGTTCCTAAAAAGTGATCAATTCTGCTTGCATGTTACCTTGCTGCGTAGCTCTTGAAAAACCCATGATGAATATGCTGACATGCACTGAAAAGCCCTGCATGCAAACCCTAAAATTTTCTCTCGAAGACAACTCTTGAAAAAGGTCCTGATCCTGGTTTGCATGTTACATCACTGTGAAACTTTCGAAAAACCCACAAAGAATATCCAGACATGCGTTGAAGAGTCCAACATGCAAACCCTAAAAATAGCCTCCGAAGTCGGAATTGCTGAAAGTTATCATCTCATCTTGCATGCTATACCATTGTGTAGGTCTCGGAAAACCCAGAAATATTCTCCAGACATGCACCGAAAAACTTTGCATGCAAACCCTTGAAATAGCCTCCGAAGTCCGGACTGCTAAAAATAGCAAGCTGTTCATTTCAGCTCAAAATTTGTAGGCAGATAGCTTAAGGTGCTCTAAGCATGGTGTAACAATCAAAATTCCATTAGCCAATTCAATTTGGCCTCAAACTGACATGAAGAGTGCAAACCCTAATTCTACAGACTTAGCCAAAATTTCAATTTAAGCTCAAAGACGGGCACATCCCTGGAAAGACAGACAAAAGAGAGAGAGAGAGAGAAAACCAAAGCCAAAAGACCAGGAATGGAGCAAAAATTAGGGGGTCCCCATTTTGAATGGGGTGATGTGTGAAAAGGTCACAACAAGAGGAAAATTGACTGTGAAAGGATGTAAATGAATGCCTTTAAATGCAAGCATATAGCATCAAATTTCTCAAACTTGTGTTTTTGTAATGTCCCCTTCCATGGAGTTGCTGGAAATGAGCCATTTAGCCTATTTATTTACCGTAGATTAATTTCGGCCTATATTTGGGAATAATTAATTAAATAAATAAAATTGTCCAATAAAACAAAATTTTCAGATTGCTTGACTTTAATTAATTTAATAAAGTGACTAAAATGTTTTAAAAGAGAAATATTATAAAGTCACTTTATAAAAGTGCATTAAATGATACATTTTGAGTAGGAAATTAAAAAAAGTAACTTTGAGAAAGTTCTATTGGAATTATAAAAGGAGATTTGAAATCTCATTTGCATATGCCTGTTTATTTTCTCTACTGTGGAATTTCAAATTTGAGCTTCTAGCTTGAGAAAATCCTAGGATGGAACCCATAAGGGAACTGGTTTCGATGGTGAGACATCTACCCTATCCAATTTCTAAGTAGAGTCACACAAATTTCATGTAGGTGATATTTACAGAGAGAGATTGGAGTTTATTATGGGTGCCATATTTGAGGAGTTGCAGAATGAAATGATTTAAATATTATATATTTTAATTATTATTGAACATAGACACCCAGTTGTACCATCCATATGCTCCCTAAATGCCATACAATACCAAAGAGGATGGGTCAATACACATAGAATGCTTTAAAGCCTTGAGACTGTTCAATGCAGCTTGTGGGGAGGTGGAAAAGAGTCAGATAGTCTTCAAATAAAAAAATTACCCCTTCTAAACCTGCCATACCACATGAAGGCTGCCGTACACCTCATATCCTATTCAACAAGGGAAAATAGGAGTTGGTATTTTATTTGTGGGCCCTAGCAATATTCAATGCAGCTATAAATTGAATTCAAATAAGCTAGTGTATCTTGCTAAGGGGGTCAAAGTAACAAAGGCTGCCATACTTCCTTTTGGGGTGCCATAGCTTACAAGGACAGGCCCTACAACTATGAGGAGAAGCAAAATAAAATTTTCTTTGGTCTATTGACTATTCTCAAACAAAGTGAGCCTTCTAGTACTTGAATATTGAGTTTTCTATGGTGGCAATCAGCTGTGTTTAATTTTTTTTGAGTATGTACTTTTGTAACAACAGTCTATAGAATGAAAGAAAATTTTAGAATGGGTGAAAATCAGCTAAATTTGAATTTGAGTTTTGAAAAAATAGGGTTAAAATATGTAGGTGTAGGTTCAACCCCATGTCCATAGAAATGAGTTGGGACAAGAGAGTTGTCAAATCAATTGGATAGTAGAATGTATACAAATAGGTGTATGAATGGACATAATTAATGCATGGTCTAAGTGACTGTATCAGAATGTGTTCATGTCTAGATAAGGTGCAGATAAATGTATAGCAATGTATGTGTGTGAGAATGGATTAAAAGCCAGGGGAATGAGCCCAAATTCACATGATATTGTACCATTTGTTAATATGTAAATGTATTAAGATATCCTCTCAAAGTGGGCACAAAGCTGAATGGGAAATGACATGGGTATGCAAATTTCATCATTACATTTTGCCCCCACTTTGAGGTGCATGTGAATCTTACAATGATAATGTATCTTAAATTATGTAGCACTCATAAAAATTCATGCAAAGTAAATATTCAGACATAAAATAATATCTAGAGTGTTCATTTAAAGTAATGGGCTCTGCATGAGTCTTATTGTGTAAGTTAGTCCTTTGGTATGCACTCTCAATGGGAACTAGCAAAAGAAAATAAATGTATGTTGTAGTTGCACCCCTACAAAACTCCATGTTTCTACATCCCTTTTCCTTGTCTTTCATCATGATTGTGTGTCAATATGTGTAAGCCCCTTTCAAGTACTGTCTTTCCCATCAATTTGCAAAGTCATGTCATGGTCTTGTTTCACTACTAATGATTTTTCTCAAATTGATTGAGGTTTTAGTTATCCTGAAATGAAATATTGATGAAAATTATAAGTTTTTAGAGGCATACTTACAGATTAACAGAACAAGAGAACATCAGCAGCACATAAGAGCATTTAGATGCAAGGAAAAACAGCGATAGTGAATAATTTTTCATCTAGCAATGAAAGGATGGTGACATTGGCATGTTTCTCTACCTTGGAAAAGTGTCGAAGAATTCTTCCAAATATTCACTCAAGAAGTTGGGTGCAGTTCAAGGGTGGCCTAAACATTTTAAATATCTGCTAAGTGAAAAAATGGCAATGATGATAAGAGCATGTGCTAGGCTTGGTTAAGCCGCTGGATTATTCCACCAAGGGTCTTTAAGTTGGCAAAATCATAGTATATCTCCATCTATTTTAAGGTTTTCAATGGAATCACTTAAGTGACATGCTTTTGGTTGAGTTCAGCCAAGTCAAATCTCCGTCATGGCAGTTTAAAACTGGTTTAAGTCATCCAAAAAGTGGCAACATCACTTAGAACTTCTACCTTGGTTGAAGTGGCTGATAGTTCTACTTCCGTTTGAGTGAGGAAGACTTCCACCTTTAAGTCAAAGTGTTACGAAGAAACATAGGTACACTTTCTCTATGGTGTAACCATCTAAAAATTCTTGCCAAAATTTTATATAAAGTGGCTTGAGTGTGGGAGGTGTGCCCCTAGGCTGTTATGGCCAATTTCAAAGACTTTAAGTTATCAAAAGAGTGGCTCAAGTGCACTAAAACTTCTCCTAAGTCTTTTTTGTGAATTTTTGGGAATGTTGAGCCACATAAAATCTTTGGTTTGGCTTAAAGTTATTAGAACAGAAAAAATGTTGCATGTGTGTCAAAGAATTCACACCCAGATTTGAAAGAATTGGTTTGAGAGAACAAAAGCTCCACCTAATAGAATAAGTGGAAAATATCCCTCATAAGTGTGCCTAGGGGTAAGGGATTGAGTTTTGAAACACAAACATGACCAAAGCAATTGCTCATAAGTTGATTAAGTGTCATAAACTACAAGAGGCACCTAGCATTCATGACCAAAGTAATTGCTCATAAGTTGATTAAGTGTCATAAACTACAAGAGGCACCTAGCATTCATAAGCAAAGTTTTAGTGAAAGACGATGGGAGTTTGAGTACGAAATCTTGTAATTCGTAATGTCCATATTTTTGATGTCCTCATTTGGATTAGTCTGATTCTGACACACTATTTCTAGTAAGTGCTATTTTTAGTAACTAGTCGGCAAGCAAAGCAGTGTAGGGTTTCTTGTTTGGGCAATGTGTGGAAGTTGCCCGATGAGCTTTAATGTCTTGTGCCATTCAGGAGGAGTATGATCTCGCTCATTGTCCAAAAAAATCAGAAAATGGGAGTTTGGATCAGTAGGAGGATTGGTTTGATTTGAATGGGATGCTGATTTGACTCATGACAATCCACTTTTCGAGTTGGATGACAGAGACCCAAAAAATTTTAGTGATGCAAGTGGATTTGATTACAAGACTTGGGACCCAAGTGCAGTTTCTAGACATGAAGTGTTGTCTCAGGATTGGAGTAGTGGGTCAACTTCTAGTATTAGTACCGCTGCTAACTTTCTGATTAGCTTGCATATGACTTTGGATTCGGATCTGTAGATGAGTTGGATGGCTTCTTCAGTTCAGCAGTTGAGTAGTTCATGGTTGAGCTTGGATGGCAGTGATGAATTGATCCTAGGAGATGATTCTGTTGCTACCTCCATACTCATCTCTCCTATCTTTTCAGTGGGATTTGAGTTTGATTACCACTGCCCTTACTTTCTTTCGTTGGTTATGATGACATATTTTGATGAGCAAACTGATTTTGAGTTTGGGCAGGCTTTGGGACAATTGGCTAAGAGTTCTTTTTTGGGCACAGTTCATTCATTTACTGTTTCCACTTTGGGGAGTGATACTGCAGTTACTTCATGGAGATGATATGCATTATTTTAGATGATGTCATTTTGATTGCAGTGGTTTGGGTGTGTTGGTGTGTTCGGGACCAATCTTTTGACACTTGGAGGTTGAGTGTTGATGTTATGATTTCGGTTTGCATCAGCAAAGGCATTTCCTGGTTAGCTGATTTTAGTGATATAGCCGAGATTGACTTGCTTCTTTGGGGCATCATGAGGTGTCATGCCGGGGTTAATTTCTTATGGTTGAGTAGGGTGTTTCTAATGTTGACCAGGATTGTGATTAGCAGTGTGTTTGTTGACATAGTCTACTCTGAGTTGCCTTGGCAGGATATATTTTTCGGCTTTGGCTTCGATCCTTTCAGGTATTTCAGTATGGGCTTTGATGATTTTTACTCTTTGGAGGTCCAGGGTAGGAGAGTGCAATATGGGCACTTTGGATTGACAGTTATGATCAGTGTGGCGCAGCTTCAACATGGTGGTTCCTTTTTGAGACTCACTTGGAACCTGAGAATCAGACTGAGTTGTAGTGCAGCTACCATTTGGGAAGAGAGAACCAGTGTTAATTTTCTAGAGCTTACTCTTGTGGCACATCAATTTGGTTCTCTTGAGGGGCATTCTTTTGAGGAGTTGATTGAGTCCTTGTGGTATTTGATTACTCTACTTATAGGAGGTTTTTAGGAGGTCTCATGAGTTGATACCTCCGTTGGAAATGTTGTCATTGATGTCAAATATGAGAGGACAAATGTTGTCATTGATGTAAAAATAAATGGATAGGATTAATGGCAAGGCTATTATCCGTGTGTAGCAAGTTGATAGCAACAGATTTAGAGATGTATGACAGATCTTCAAGAAGACATATGAAAGAGTTTATGAGCAGAAGTTTGAAGAACTTATGAGCAGATTTGTAAAGAATGAATAAATAGATTCAGACATGAACAAAATTAGGATGCAAATTTGAAGGTGAAGTCTCAAACATGAAACAACAATCATTCTAAGGTAGCAGCATATAAAATGCTCTGTTATTTGTGACTGAATTTTTCTGATTTCATGCCTTTGTTTATCAAAATCTGTCTTGAATGTACTTTGACTGATATAATTTTTTTTGTTCATAACATTCCTTTAGAATGGAGTGTTATGGTGTTTCGCTTGTTTGATTTGAATCAAGTATTGCCTGTATTTTCTCCTGATGGACCTGTACTCCCTCTGCACTGATCACATGCCCCAAATATAATATATCTCTAAGGCCAAATTCACATTTTGAAGCCTTAGCGTAGAGTGACTGCTCCTCCATGATACTCAAGACCTCGTCAAGATGTCTCAAGTGCTCCTCCCAAGTCTGACTGTAAATGAGCAAGTCATCAAAGAACACCAATAAGTATTTGCGCAACTGCTTGTTAAATATATGATTCATGCAGGATTGAAATGTGGCAGGTGCGTTTGTCAAACCAAATGGCATGACCAACAACTCATAGTGCCTATAGTGACAACGAAATGTTGTTTTGTGTACGTCCTGCTCTCTGGCCCTTATCTGATGATACCCTGAACGAAGGACAATCTTCGAAAAATACACTGCCCCATGAAGTTCATCCAACAACTCATCTATCCGGGGTATAGGGTATCAATGTGACCAAACCATGGTACCACCACTCATGGGCAGCTCCTTCCAAATGCAACGTTCCAAACTTAATAGCATCTTCTTCAGGCATAGGTCTTAGTGAGAGGTAGTTGTCAAGCTTCTGAACCCTCAACCTTGCTGAACATTTATCACTTCCATCTAAGTAAGCCAAAGTAACCTTCCCAAGGGCTTGTTGATAGTCAATTCTAGGAGCCATCGGAGCACTGTTTTCAACTCTTCCACCATTTTTTCGGCTTTTATGGTTCATGTATTGATCAAAGGACCATTGGTCTCTAAGATCAGGAGGGAAAGTGACATACTCCATGTAAGCCTGTCTGACATCATTTGCATAAGGTACTGCAGCCTCAACTTGTGGTTCCTCCCTTTGAATGAATGTAGGGAATAGTGGCCTAGAGGTTGGTCCTCTAGAGGTGGCCTCATGTTGACCAATAGTTTTGTCTCTCCCATTGCCATTGTTTCCATTGACTCCACTATTTTCTCCTGTAACATTGTTTTGGTTTAGAGGAGGATTCTGAGCAGCTGGCTGGTCCATTCTTGCAAGCAAGCGAGACATCATATCTATCATTCCATCAAACTTCATCTACATCCTAGCATCTCTTTCATACATGGTCTACTTAAGACTTTTTGACATGTTTTCAACTGCTTCACCAATGTCAACTACTTTTCATGTTTCTCTGAAAACCCTTGAAAATGTGTCTACCTCTGGTGTAGGTGGAAACTGAAACTACTGATTTCTGGCCTGACATCTGGTGTAGTATCTATAGGCTCTGTCACTCATCTGTCAACTAAACATTGTTGGGCATAGGATGGCAGGATCATGGCTTTGATACCACTGCAATGGGCCAACCAATATTTTTTCAATTTTCCAATGCACAATTCAGTACAACAAGCACCTGTTAAGGTTAGCCCAAATCCAAACCGACTGCTGGAAAGTAACTCTACGCCAATAATGCACACTCAATCCCAAGATGGAAAAGGTGTTGTCATATGGCGCTGAGGATCATCAATAGAAACTGAAAGAGGATGCAATGTTAAAAGTAACTCAACACCAAGAATGTGCACTCAAGACCCAAGGTGGGTGAGGTGCTACCATATGGGCTAAGGATCTAATGAGAGGATGCAATACTGAAAGTAACTCAACACCAAGAATATGCACTCAAGACCCGAGGTGGGTGAGGTGCTACCATATGGTGCTGAGGATCTAATGCATTGGTGACGGCTCAGCCGATCAGCAGTATGAAATGCAATACAATGAAGACGGCAAGGCCTGTCTCTTCCACAATCATGGGAATATGATTTTGCAAATAAGTAAAATAGGTGGCGTGGCAAGCCTCTTCCACTAAGAGTGGGAAATTACAATGAAACTTAGCAATAAATAAAGATAGCTGAATAGTACTACTGTAACAGCCTTACAATGAGATATAATTTCTTGCAAATGAGTTGTATTAGAAATGTTCCAATCATAGTAACGAGACGCGGACGCGGCTCAGACTCGGCGAGGGCGACTCGGCGCGGGACTCGGCGACTCCGGACGCGGACGCAGCGCAGACGCGGCAAAATTAAAAAAAGTTGAAAAACCCTAGAAATTTAGAGATTTTTAAGGATTTAAAACTTGTTTCAAGCACCCTTTATTGAATACAACACAAATAAAAGCAAATTTGATCACATGCATAAGTATACAACGATTACATAAGTATAAGGTACACATTGTAGTTGCGTTGCTGAAGGAAATAACATACTTAGATATATAAAATTAGTCAAATGTATACAAAACTCATGGAATATGAAATCCATGACATCAAATGTTCCATACAAATATGAAATATGAAATATGACATCAAATCAAAATGTTCTATGACTCTGCATCCTTCCTACGAAGGCGTCTAAAGGGCCTGGATGATGTTGCAGCTGCAGCCATAGTCTCTGCCTGTGTCTGAGTCCCCATACCACTCTCACCACCAGTAGCTATGTCTCCTCGTGCTCTAGCCTCCTCCTCAGCCATGGCTACAACCTCGGCCTCTCTCTCTGCCTGGTCCACCCAATCAAGGTCCTCATCACTAAAGACTGCATCTGTAGCCTCAGTGGTCCACTCAGACTGTGGATCAACCTCGTCTAGATTGATCGGGGTTTTGTCATGGTCAAAAAGCTTCCTGTATCTGAGCCGAAGATTGTAATGAACATATACCAAGTCGTTCATCCTCTCCACTGTCAATCTATTGCGCTTCTTGGAGTGTATGTGCTCAATCATACTCCAATTGCGCTCACAACCAGATGAACTGCATGGCTGGCTCAATATATGAATGGCAATATTTTGCAGGTTCGGTGTATCAGAACCAAACATATTCCACCAGCTATCTGAGATGAGAAAAAGAAACAAAATCAATCTCATTTCAGAATTTTAGGATTCAAGTTCAACATTTTAATAGCCAGAATTTAATACTCAAA
>VDFB02115215.1:0-16814 GCA_007258455.2 Sequoia sempervirens | reverse complement strand
ACAAAATATGAGTCCACCCTAGATTTACGAACTCTAGGGCCAATGCTAACACTGCCACTACCACTAGCAGTAGCAGCGCCACCAACACTAGGAGTACGCATAGGCATTGCTGATGCAGAAACAGAAGCACTACCAGAAGCACTAGCACTAAGACGGTATGGAGGCATGGAAGAAGCATCTCCAACAGCACCAAGTCCCTGTCCAACTCCAACACTCAACAACTCCTGCTTCTGTTTCTTTTTCAATTCTTTTTGCATTTCAAAAGTTTCTAATTGCACCTGTACTTCACGAACAACCTCGGGAGGTGCTACAGAGCAACCCACTGCATCATGGGCGGGTATGCGTGCAAGATGATATTTTAATCGATTTATGCCTCCATGATATATTGTTTTGCAATAGAAACATTTGGCATCTCCTTTTTTCATTCCGGGAAAGATTTCAGCATGTTTCCAAGCATGGTCTTTTCTGACTGGGGTATGAGACATTGTGAAAATAATAATATGGTATGATTTGCAAATGAATGTGGCTGCACAAAATAGGGTTTCTAAAATTATTTAAGTTGCAAGTAGGGTTTGTAAAAAAAATATGCAAACTCAAAAGAATAGTGAATTTTACAAATTACAATGAAATATTTGTTAAAAAAACACAAAAAAACTCAATTAAAATCGAACTTACCTCTTAGATTTAGCTTGGAATGCAATAGAAACTCCTCCAAATCACTGGTAATGAGCTTTCAATGCACCTCCTTGCTGGTATGAAGCTCCCCAAATGATATATGCTCTTGGATTTTTCTTCAACAAGTTGCTGGTTGCCCTCTCTTCTCCTCCTATTTTTCTTCACAACTCTCTCTTCTTCTCCTATTTTGCCAAATGAATGAAATGAGTGCCCTTTTAGGGCGAAATAGAAGATATAATTAAAAAAACAGTTTAAAAAAATTTAGAGTTTTTAATGTTTTTTGGCCTTTTTGGCTTATTCTTTGCTGTGACAGCGTCAGTAGGACTGTAGCGTCGTATCCGGCTGAGTCAGCCGAGTCCGACCTGGTGACTTAGCGGCCGCGTCCGCGCGCCTAGGACGCGGCCAGGGCCGCTCGGCGCGGGACTCGCCGCGTCCGGGCGCTTCCGGGCGAGTCTCGGTACTATGGTTCCAATGCTACAACCATGTAGTATGTCTCTCCTATCACCAAAATGACTTACACAACAAAAACCCAACTCAAAATGACAACTTCTACAATCCGATATGATAGACCTGCAACTGAAAATGCACAGACCAGCAACTACATGACTCGCTAAAATGCTCACCAAACTCTCTAAACTTCACCAAATGACTTGAAAACGAATGCAAATGACTCTAGCAAAGATGGCACCCAAATTCCAATGACTAAACCTCAAAGAAATGACTGATTTTTTTGATGCACAACTCCCAAGACAGCCCAAAATGGTACAACCTCAAGAGGGGCGATTTTGGCAAGATAAAATCTAAGACTCCAAAATAAAATCTGCAAACTAGCAAGAAGGGTCGCCCCTAGCTGAAAAACAAATTGGAAAAGTACCCAAAACCAAACAAAATTTATTCTATGACTTCTAAGCAAAAACGACTTTCAGCTATGACTGGACCAGCAACTCAAAAATTATCAAAAACTACTAAAAACTCCATTGAAGCTCAATCTATCTTCTCTGAATGAGAAATAGTCTTCAACCAACTAGGTGTTATCTTTCAAACACGAAAACTAATCCTTGCTAGGAGGTATGCATTCTTCGAAGCACTTTGCCTGAAATCAATCCAATAACATAACGGTATAGTAGACAAGAGATAACCAAAATGAAGAGCAAGAGCCTCCTATTATAAACTTGAGATGATCCCCCAGAAGTGTCTAGAAGGTGCGCCCAAATCACAAGGAGACAAACAAATTCAAATTTTAAGTTGACTACATTTCCTTCTTCAAATTGGCGTCCCACTCAAGGAGTCATAAAAGTTTGATAATAAAATATTATCCTTCTCCAAAGTGGCGTCCCATAACTCAAGGCAACATTTTTGACTTTAGAAATATTAAAATAACCTCCTGATGAGGTGTCCACCCTCAAAATCCCCTTTTTCGACACAACTTGAAGTTATAACATTAGGCCAAGGAGTTATAATGAAAATATAACATTATAAAATAACTTATTTCTCCCAAAATTTGCTCCTTAAGGCCAAAACCAAAAATACTCACTGTACTACCAAAAGAGGAAAGCTCACTGTGCTGATGCCAACAAGACCATTGCCACAAATAGAATTTACTAAAAATAGTAAATTCAGAAAGTTGCTTAGATCAAAGTGCATGCGATACCATTGCGAAGCTCTCCAAAAAAAATCCACAATCCAAAATCCAAAACTCCAAGTGCAAAAAATGTAGAAACAACCTCCTAGAAAATAGGAAACCCTAATTTCAGCTTCCGACTAGCCTATGTGTCTCCGGGATAGGCTAACGGCCATCTGCACTGATCATTGCTGAGAAGGGGACATTACACATTCCCACCATTGGTGGTAGAGACAGGCCTCACCGTCTATGCATATTGTACTAGGGTCAACTTGCCACCCTCCTTTACTTTCAGTATTCATATTGCTGATCAATTGTGTCGTCATATCACTCTCGCTGAAATACGCGGTCGAGGTGCATAAACTTTACTTTCCAGCATTGTACTTCATTTAGTTTGGAGACTAACGATCCCCAACGCCATATGCTCACACCTTGCCCAACATTGGGATCCTGGTGTACATTCTTGTTGTAGGGTTACATTCCAATGTTGGTTTATGATTTTGGCTAAAGCTGATGGGTGCCTTGTTGAAGTATTGTTGGAAAAATTCAGAAAAAATTATAAGGGGGTCATCTCAGATTAGGCGTCTATATTTTGCAATGGTCCATAATAATGATATGACTTTTCTAATGCCTTCGACCAATATCATCAATCATTTGATGGCTTCAATCATCGACAATGAATATACTGAAGAAATATGAAGATCTCCAGAATGAATATCTGCTATTAATCGACCAATTTGAAGTATGGATGCAATTGCCACTAAAATATTCGAATGTATCAATCTCCCACAAATTCGTCTCCAGAGGAGACTCACGAATTTGATCAATTATCAAAGGCTAGGGTGGAATCGTTTCACCACCGAAACCCCATACCTTTAGCCTAGAAGCTCTCAGAAAAATAAATGAAATAAACTCCTATCATGATAATTACATTCCCGAATGCACCTTATGTAGCATCCCATGAAATAACCGCTCCCAAATATTTGAATATTAACTTTAGGAGGGAAATAGTGACTTTTATAATATTTAAGTCTCACTTTAGTCACTTTATCTAATATTAATTAATTAATATTATTCGTAATATTTTCTTTGAAAGAATAATATTAATCAATCAATAGTTAATTCCCTTAATTTAATTATTGGTTTATGGGAATGAAATAAACCAATAAAATATCTTGACCATCAATTGGAAGGGGACATAATAGTCCACCCTTCCCAAAGATTGTTTGTCCTCATTTTAATTTTTAAATTCATTTTTCTCCACCTTCAATGTTGGCATCCAAATCAAGAGCTTTTGATTAAACAATAATCTTTTCCAAAAGAGGCATCCATTCCTCAAGAGTATATATTGACTTTAGAAATATTTGAATATTCTTTTGATGAGGCGTCCACCCTCAAGGTCCCCTTTTCAGAACAACTTAAAGTTATAACATTAGGCCAAGGGGTCAAAACACATTATAATAATTAAATGATTTAAATAAATCATTTATTCAAAAATGCACCTCAGAAAGTAAAATCCAAAAATAATCAACTGCCCTACCTGAAGTAGAAAGCTTGTTGAACTGCTGCTAACCTGAGTACTACCAAAAATATAACTTACTAAAAATAGTAAATTCTGAAAAGTTGTTCAATTCACCTTGCATGTTATATCATTGCGAAGCCCTCTGAAAACCCAGAAAGAATCCGCAATCCAAATTTCGAAACTCCAATGTGCCAGCTAAAAATAGCAAGTTCTGAAAAAGGTTGTCAGATGGAAATGCATGTTATACCATTCCAAAGCTCTCCAAAAACCTAGAAAACTCCACCAGACATGCATCAGAGACTCATACATGCAAACCTTCAAAAAAGCTTTAGAACCCCTATAAAATAGGAAACCCCAATTTTACCTCTAACGAGCCTATGGACATCCAGAAATAGGCTTGTTGGCGTTTAAATTCGCACCTCTGGTATGCGTATTTGAAACGGACAGCTATGCACAGATAAACTGCTCTTCAAATTAGGAGGGGAAGCTCCCTCTTGCTGATGGTGTTTGAAAGAAAGTAAACTAAAACTAAGTTGCCTATCTTTTTTATCAGCTTAGAGCACAAGGTTTATTAAACACAAACGCCACAGCTGAGATTTTCTGTTTTGAGAACTTCAACTACGACTAACTTAAACTAAAGACGTTCCTAACCTCTCAAGTAATATGCAGAGCAAGAGAAGCTAGAAATTAACAAGGTAGATTTCTGACAGAATACTTCAATGAACTATCTCTCAACAAACACCTACACACTTCAATGCAATTTGAAATCAAGATCATGAAAGTAAAACAAAAACAACGGAAACTTGAGATTTTATATCAAGGCAAAGGAGGCTCGTGATTTTATTACTCAAATCTCTAGAACAAGCTCACTTCTAACATGCCTAGAACAAGAAATTGCAGCTAAGGAGGCTTGCAATCTTGCTTTTAACACAATAGAAACAACAATCACATTAACTCCTTGTTGGCTAAAGAGGCTCAACAATTTGCTATCACAACACAATTTGAACAATATTTGAGTAACAAATAGAAGGCACAATAGGCTCAGCGTTTTGTTCTCACTAGCACGGTTAAAAGAAACTAATGAGCAAAGGCTCTTATTTATAAAGAAGCAGAGGAGTAGGGAACCCTAAAATCTCCTTACTTTCACAATCTAGGGCTTGCTCAGCAAGCAAGCTTATTACTAAATCTAGAAAGAAGATAACATCTAAAACCCTAGAAAGCAGAAAAAGTGGGAAACGCCAACTATTACATCTTATCTTCTTTCTCTTCTCAAAGAATGGATAAGGATCATTCCAAGAATAGAAAGAAAGCGGGAAAGAAAGCTTCTAGAAGAAAGCTGCTTTAAAGCTCGATCACATCTACTAGGAAATTAGAAACTGTGTCCCGGTTCGGTGCATCTATGCCCTCAATAGCAAAACACTGCTTTTCAAGAATATCTTCAGCATTTGCAATAGATTTCAGGAAATCTTCGACCTCATTGGCCGCTTTCTCGAACTTTGCTGACATCACTGAAATATGGCCTATCCTTCCGCCAACTGGATTACAACTGCGTACAACACTCTGGAATTGATCCTGCACTTCATCAAGCCCGACGTAGGAACCATCTTCAAGACTGTACTGAGAAGGGATCTCTATGATAAACTCACCAATGAAAAGGAGAACTTCAATCACCCTTTGTCTGTAGGCGATGAATTCTTCAGATATCCTCTCATAGGTTTTAACTTTGAAAACATGACGCTCTCTCCAGGCAAGGATTTGTCTCTTGTGTTCTCTTGAAACTGCTGAACCGTAAGCCGTGTCTAAATCAGCAATGATGATCCCATGTCTCGGTTTTACTTCAACCAGTGTTTGTTCAAATCCTTAGATACCTTGATGTAGCTTATGAGCGTCTTCCCTTAACTGGAACATCCGTGCCAAGATCTCCTTTCCTCTGACAATGAAGCTCTCGATCCACTCTTGAGTTTCTTTCCCATAAATGACCAGCTGTCTTAACTGCTGATGATCAGCTGGTGTCTCTAAAATTTGGGGCAGCAACCGGGTTACCTATGAAGAACTATGAACAAGGTTAGAAATGAAAAGCCTGAGCTGCTGATTTTCAGCCTTGAGGGTTGCCTTGTCTTCTCCATCCTTGAGTACTCTTTCCTGAAGGTTTTCGGATGCAACTCTGAAGAGACTCAAATCTGCATGTCTGGTATTTCTACCGAGATTGGCCTTGACCATGACGAAGTCATCCATGTTCACCTCATCCCTATTCTTGTCTTCTGGGGGCAATGCAGTCTCCATGATTATTTCATTATCAGGATTCCTATCAAAGTGAACTTGCTTCTTTGCCTTCTTCTTAGGAGGTTCCTGATAGATGTTATCAAGATCATCAACACTCATCTGATATGAAAGTCTTCTTCTAACCCTTCCTAAGGAGTTCTCAAGCCAAGACACGGTAGTATCTTTACTAACTTCCTCAGGAGGTGCAACTGTAATCTCTTCGTCATCTTCGATATCAAGATCAATATGAATCGGTGAAGAACCTGTCAAAGGTACAAAAACATGTGTTGAAGGCGGCTCCTCTGCATCTTTCTGAGGTATGCGCTCGTTAGGAGGAACTTCTGAATCAGCTGTAGGCTGCTCCTGTATGACTATGCCTGAGAAATCCAACCTTCTTTTTACATTTTTATTTGATCTACTACCTTTGACGCCATCTTGAAACTAACTTTTGTCCTTCCCTTTTGACTGCGCTCTGGAAGAAGAGGGAATTGTCCTTGGCGGCTCTGCTACTGGAATGGAGTTCTTCCTTTTAAGGATTAGGAAAACCTTACTATGCTCAAGGACTTGTCTTGTTCTGTCTTCTATTGAAAGAGATTCCTTGTTAGCCCAATTAACTTGTGGAAGGGGCTGATCCTCGATTCACTTCTGAGCATACATCGGGAGAAGCACGTCCTCATCATCATCTGATAACCCTTCTATGTCTTCATTTAAGCAATCCTTCATTTGATGGAGAGTGAGCTTGCTATAACTACGTCTCCGCACCTCGAACTCATCTGTGCAATTAGCCCAAAAATCTTCAAGTGCGGCTATATGATCATAGTTCTTCTCCAATCGGCCAGCGTAGACACCATGAGGATCAAATGATTGTCTCTCGCTGTAAGATTTGAGGCCAAATTTATCTAACTCTTCTCCTATTGTCTTGGCATCTGCAGCAGTCCTGCATGTATAAATTCCCAACCCTAATGGAAACTAGAGGGAGGGTTTCCTTCTGTTCCTCAAGACTGTGTGGACACCGTGGGCCTGCCTCAAGAACTCCATGAAGATGACCTCATCTAACGGGTACCTTGGCAACATGAGCGGGGCACCTGAATAGCCATAGACCCTGAGATAGGTGAAAGTGGGAAACTGTATAAACCAATCAGCCCACTCCGCCATCGCTGCCCTGGCAACTGAAGATATACGGACATGCAACGCATTGTCTAGGTCCCGCACTGTGTACATCAGAAAAGCCTCGTTCACCCTTTTGTAGTGGTGCAACGACTTCGTGAACTCCAATTGGGGATAGTAGTTATATATGTGTTGTACGCTCAATGATCCCTTGGCGTTTAACCCTCTAAATTGACCTTGATAGGCCACCAGGTAGACTAGGTATGACACCATGTGGAATACATGAAATTGGAAGTATTTTGTTATCTGCTGATGTAGACAGTCACTGATCAAGGTAGGCCAGTCATAGAACTCGGTTTTCTTCATGATGTGGGGTATGGCGTAAAACATCCAAGGTTGAAACTTGGTGGCATCTTCTGAGCCAGTGACCCTGTTGAGCAAAGTGATGATGATGGCAATCTCGTCCTTGAACTCTCCTCGCCCAACGTTCTTTGGCAAGGTCTTGTGTTTTTCTTTCATCCACTTCTGTGCAATCTTCTTGCTGTATTTATCTTTATGCATATTCCATATCCTTTCACATTCACCCTTTGAGAGAGTTACGCTTTCAGGCCATGGGGGAATGGAAAAACACTTCTCGATCATATCAGGCTTTAGACTGCAAATCAATCGCCATCTGATTGGATCTCCCTAGTAGCCGGGTTGTAATGCTTGATGCAAGCGTTACGACTCAAGACTCGAACTGATATAGGAATTGGCTGCTGCGAGGAGTCGAATGTGCCAGGTTCTTGATTGAAGTGTTGCTGCTCTCTCCAAGGCATGTAGATCGAACACCGGCTTGATATGATGCAAGTCTCAGCTGTTTTGATGTAATCGTGATAGAGAGCTGATTCAGTCTTGAAAACATTGGGAGTGTACTCCATTTCAAAAACTTGAAGAATGACTGTAAACTCGCCTTGGTTCTGACAAGTTCTGAGCAACTTCTATTTTTAGAATGCTGATTTTTGTGCTCCAACGGACAAATTTTTGAGAAATTTTCTGAGATATGGGTTTTGTTCAGAATTCCAATGCAAGACAACCTAGATCGTCCGTTTTTGAAAATTTTGAATTTTGCCTAAAAAAGCAGCAAACCCTAATTTCTTCAATTTTTCCTAAAAAAAGTTGGCACCTGGGTTTTGTTCAGAACAAGATTAGAAATGGACCCAGTTGATTAGATTTGCGAAACCCTGAAGGTTGATCAAAAAAGCAGCCAACCCTAGGTTTTGAAATTTTCTTGAAAAAAAGCTGTGATATGGGTTTTCTTCAGAAGATTGATTGGAGAGGACCCAGATGATTGAAAATTGAATGCACTGATGTTTTCACTGACATGCAAAATAAAAGCACTTGCTGCAACTTGATGAAGTTCTTGAAAATTTCTTTCAGAAGATTGAAGAGAAAAGACCCAGATGATTGAAAACTGGAAACCTTGGCCTTCCCTTTGAAAAGTTTGATCTTCTAGATGAAAAAAACTTGAAAAAACAAGGGTTTATGCTTGCTGATTTGAAAAATCTAATGTAAAACCAGCAACTATGGATTCTTGAATCACAAAAATTCTTCAAACTTGCTGCTCCAACTTTCTCCTCTGGATGCTACTTGCAAAAATAATGAAAAATACATGAAAGAATGATGTTAAATAGACTTTAGGGCTTTGGATTAGGTTTTGCTTTCTTTGCTGTTATTTCCAAAACCCTAAAACTCAGCTTCTTTGAACTTGGACGCCATCCTTCACTTGGCAATTTTGAAACTTTATGAAAATCTCAAAAATTTCTCCAAGGCATGAGAATTTAGGCGCCCTTCTTCACCTGGGGGCCCACTTCATCCAGTGTTAATTTATTTTTTGATATTTTCAACTTTTCACCATTTTGACATGCTACTTCGCCTTTGATTTCCTGTTGGTAGATTGATCCGACAGGCGAGCTGAAGATTTCACGGCGGAGCTTGACTGATTCTGAGAAAGATGTTCTGGAGGCACCTCTGTCAAAATCCTTCATTTTGACCTCCGAAATCATAGGTGCCTTTTCCTTCCAGGGGCGCCCATTTTGTTCAGAGTTAGCCATTTTCATGACATTCAAATTTCTTCATTAGCTTCTCTTCTACAGATGAGCTCTTTGAATCTGGAGCTCCGAGCATCAGATCAACTGCCTGTTATGCTCATCGCGAAGCTGACGAGATATAAGGTGGGGTCCTCTGGAAGAGATTTTGTTGGAAAGTGAAATTTGACCCCTCAAAAGTTTGGGCACCCATCTTGGCTGGGGGCGCCCACTTTCATCAGAGTTAGTTTATTTTTTTTATTTTCCTGTGTTTGCTTCTGAATCTTCGTTCTCAGCCTTCGTCGGACCCTACATTCAGCTCCTCGTATCTGGTGACTGCGAACTCTGATTGACGTGCAGGATATCTCATTGGAGAGCTAGATCAACTGCAAAGAGATTTCGTTAGACACACATCTGCAAATTCATTTGACAAACCCCTTGAAAAGTTGGGCGCCCTTCTTGACTAGGGGCGCCCACTTTGTCAACACTTAGTCAATTTTGATATTTTTCAAATTCTTCACTCCGTTTTCCGTGTGAATCCCTCCTGTTCGTCGTCGAATCCCGGATGACTGAATGATCTGTTGACTGCGCCATTGGATTCACCACGAAGTTGGCAGAGAACTGAACAAGTTTGACTGGGGGCTTAAACCCTAATCTTGACATCTGATGCCCTAAAAAGATGGGCGCACTTTCTTCACTGGGGCGCCCAAGTTTGGCAGTGTTAGAAAATTTTCATCATTTTCAACTTCTTTCTTGTTCTTTGCGCATGTTCATCATGTTGCCTTCTGCTGAAAGTTTGAATGTTGAAACTGACGCCTGGCAGCCGACTGACCTCCATTGATGACCTCAGAGCTCCTGATATGCTTTTGAAAAAGCAGAATAGACCCAGTAGGGCAAAACTAATCTTTTTAAGATTCTGACTGCACCAATCTGATATGGACGTGTTTTGAGCCAATCAAAATCAGTTCGGACCCTGTCAGACCAACTTTCTATTTTTAGAAAGTTTTGCCAGTATCCATTTCCAAGAAAACCCAAAAAAACCCAGAAAACGTTACTAATTTTAGAAAATTTCTAAAAATATCAGTTTTCCTAAAATTTAGGGATGAAAAATTGAGATCTGGGTTTTGTAGGTTAAGTTGTTCTTAGCAGACCCAAATCGTCAGAAATTGAAAATTTTGTGTTTCGACCCCTCATGCAAGATGTGCACACCCAAATTTTGATCTTTTTGACTGATTTAACAAGACTTCTACTCATTTCTTCAAAATGTCTAAGTACAACAAAATTTTAATTTTGGGGTACAACAAGGCTATTAGTCACCGAAGGGCTTATAGCTAAAATGGGGACATTGCATAATCCTCTTTGTATTCATTATCTGGGCGATCACCTTGGAGAAGTAGTTTATTGGTTTTGAAATTGTGGGTCAACTTGGAGAAGTAGTTTATTGGTTTTGAAATTGTGGGTCAACAAAATAGCGTCGTTGCTGAAAAAGGAAGTTGAGTTTGTGTAGGATCGAAAATTATTATCAATGCACAAACATTTGATATTCAACCACCAGCCTATTTTGTCTCATTTGCAGCCATTTTATAATATTATCATTATTGTCTTGGAGATCGTCATGTTGATCAGATAATTGGTGTTCATCATTCGACAAATACTTGGTCGAGTATTATTATTGTGCGCCGCTAAAGGGAATGGACGATTAATAGTGAGTATTTCTATGTTATTTTTGGATGATGGTAAGGAGTTGATGCATATTAAGATATTGATATGATTATACATATTATTCTCTGTCGTCTATTATTTTCTATTGCTATTGGGAAGAGCCACAGATTTTTTCTATTGTTGCAATGTATGAGTGCATATTGATATTGAATATTATTGATTGATGATGAGTTGATGGATGCATCAAGAGAGGCTTTATATTATTGGCCGACACCTTTATCAAAGCCACCATCCTGTTCTATAATATTTTTCGACTATTGGAGGGGGACGTGAATATTTAATACCAATTGTGACCCCTTTATTGGAGGTGCGGCTTCATAAGGAGTTATATTCTACCGCCTCCCTGTTAGTTTTTACGATCAGATTTAATGCACAGAAATTTAATTCAAAATCAGACACAATAACACAGAATGTACCCTGGGAAAACCCTCCTCTTGAGGGAGAAAAACCCAGCAACAATATATCACTTATATATTGAATCACAACAAGAATATCTCCTTTACAATGAGCCCAATAATGAGGCCAAGAATAGCATCACAATCAGATGCAAATATAGAAACTATGTGATGCAATCTGCTGATAATGATCTCAGCCTTCTACACAAAAGTCGATCTGCACTTGAATGATAAACTGATTCTCACAGCAATATAACAATGATGATCTCAGACTTTTATAATAGATCGACTAATCTGCTCTGCTCCTTACTCTTATTCGTACCTTAGACTAGTGAATGAACAATGTAAATTCGGTGTTCAACAATGAGCAAATGAATGAATATAAATACAAGTTTTGGGAGAGGACGTGCCTCTTCAAACACATCCAAGTCGGCCTTCATAAAAAGTCGGCCACCAATAAAAGATATCACTTTCATAGAAGATTGCACCTTGTGAGAAAATCGTAAACAAAGGAGAATGAGGTCGGTGTGATGTCCCCGTTACTTTGTTAAAGCCAAGTATAATCGTAATTAATTAATTGAATATTTTCAAGTAGTCTTTATTATTTCAATTTATTTCTTTTTAAAGACTTTTGAAATATTTAATTAATTATTCGGGCTTTTAAAGACTAGAATAAATATTTAGCACTTATAAAAGTCTTTATAGTCTTTTGTTAAAAATTGAATTCGGTTGGCGTAACGGAATGAGGTTGATAAAATGACAAACGAAGAATGCACGGGTATGACGAAAAAGGATTTTGGAAATCTTCATCGAATGATTTGAGAACGTAGCCTCTCAGAACCTTGAGCTCGTGATTGGACGGAAACCCGACCACGGGATGTTTATTCTACAGTTTGCAAGATTAAATCGATAATGGAGCGTAGTATTTAAGATTCAGGCGGATGGTGCAATACTCATTCGTATCGAGCTTCCAGGATATTTCAATAAATCTCTTCAGATCTATTATGGATGGCCGGTGGAGATATGCTTCCGTGTTTACATTTTGTGAATCGAGCTCAGCCCGCGCGGCCATATTTGCTTTGCATCTTGAAACAGAATTCATTCACGGCTTGATTATCTCTTAATGCGACGGCTCTCTTTGGTATTGGGCTCACACGGGAATCTCCTTCAGCGTATTTATTGTGCATTATCTCTTCCGCGCCGAGCTTCTATTCACATTTGTTGCGGCAATGGAGGCCCTCATCGTCTTGTCTCTAAGTCCCGATATCGGGCATTTCTTCAGCAGCGGATCCTCACGGGTGAGTTAAATACTAACCTTCAGAATATTACGACTTGAAGCTGTGTCTTGTAAGCGCATATGTATGGATTGATGTTCACGTCCAGAGAGTGTGAAGCGTCTGTAGCTGTGTTGACTAGTTATTAATATTGTTTATTATGAGATGTGTTTCCTATTATTCGTGTTCATTGCTGTAGCTAATATCTGAAACTACTGAATTTCAAATTCGAAATACAACTCTGTTCTGCAATATGCTATACTAGTCTGAAATACTTCGCTTGGATTTATTAGGACACCATATTAGCATATTTTATTATTAGAAGTAATCAACAGATTTCCACAATTAGCATTAGAATCTGGAAAGGATCATCTCAGTGGTATCAGAGCCACAAGTCCTGCCAGCCTGAGGGTTCATGAACACTAGTGACAGGGCTCGAAGGTATTTTGAAAGAGAATAGAGACAGAGGCAATTTCAGGTAGCCGACCCCTATCCAAAAGAAGACACTTTTTTTGCAGTTCTTGCAGCCAAACAATTTCCTGGTGATCCACCAGAAATTCAAGCAATGGGTGATTCAGATCGAGAGTGTTCACATAATAGAGGAAACAGGAGTGGTAATGAAAGTGTTCAGAATATTCTGAACGATTTAGCTCGGGGCCAACAGCAAATGTTGCAGTAGTTTACGCAGTCCCAACAACAGTTGATAGATGCTATCGGTCGGATGTCTCACGATATGAATACACTGAGAGTGGGTCAGAATACTGGAGATGGCAGCAATATTGGAAATCACGAACCTAGAAGAACTAATTCAGGAGGTTCTAGCATGCCTTTTCAGACTACATTTATTCTGAGGAATGAGGAGGAAGAGGTACAACCGGAAGTGGAGCAGCCTTTGATCAATGAGGTGACAGAAGTTTACGATGAATACCACACTCTTCCGCATGCTATCAGACAGGAGATTACATTGAATCAATATATGAATCAATGTAGGGATAGAAGGAGAACGCATCAGGAACAAAGACCTCAAGGACCCCATAGAGATTACCAGCATGCTTTAGGTAAAATTATGTTGCCTAATTTTGATGGAAGCGGGAAAACTACAGCCCGTTCTTGGATCCACAAGTTGGACACTTTCTTGAATTTAAAACCAATGCGGGAACCAGAAGCGATTAAATTTGCAACTGTATACCTTGATATTTTATGCTACTCTAAATGTGTGAATCTAACTAAGAAACATGAAAGACAAAACACCAAGGACACCTCAAGATTAGCCAAAAGAGAGTTAGAATAAGAAAGGAAATAGATAAACAAAATAGGACAATATCACCTTCCTTGTTGTTGGGTGCTCCTTGATTAGCCTTCGATTTGAATAGCTTGTGTGCTCCTTAGATGGTAGATTGAATGACTAAAATGCAAGATTCTATAGGCAAGATGACTAGCAAAGATGATTAGTTGATTGCAAATGCTTGAGGATTCAAATGGACAGCATGTAGGTATGGAAGTGAAAAGTGTTGAGAATGCAAAATAACAGCATAAGGGTGCTCAAATCTAAAGTGTTGTGGAAATGCCCTTGAGGAGGGGGTATTTATAGAGAATTTGAATTCTCTAGAGAATTCAAGGGTCAAGATTGCTCCAACAAGGCCAAGATGAAGGGCTATGGTGGGTTGAGAACCCACAAGCCCTCACATCTTGACATGTGGAGGGTGAAATGGACAAGAGGATATGAGGTGGAGATGAGTTGTCAAGAGAGTACATGAGGTGGAGGAAGTACAAGTACCTTGCAAGTACATTGGGAGATGGGAAGAATCTTGGGTGAATAAAAGTGAATTTTAAATTCACAATGATTGGAAGAATCTAGAGGGTAAAAGGTGGGCTCCAAAAAGGTGGGACTTGGTCACATGTGGTGATTGTGACAAGTCCAAGGTTGGTCACATGTGGAGATTGTGACAAGTCCAAGGTTCTAGAAACCTTGGAAGAATGGAATGTGAATTAAAAATTCACATATAAAGGAGGGGAATCTAGGACAAATAAAAAGGAATTAAAAATTCTTTGGAGAATGATTAGGCTTAATTAATTTATAATTAGAGGATAATTAGGGGCTAATTAGGATTAAAAGTCAACTTGCAAAAGTTGGAGGATGTGACACATCCTAATCAAGGATTAGGCATGTGCACATCCTTAATGAAAAGATTAAGAAATGGATTAGGATTAGATGAAAATGACATGTGAGGGAATTAAAATAGAAATATGGCATGGTATTTTAATTTGTTTGATGAAAGAGGGGATTAGGAGGGTAAGGTATTTAATTATTAATTAAATACCTTAAGGATTCATGAGAATTAAAGATATTAATTAAATATGTGTATTATTTAATTAACTATGAAACTAAGAGGATGTTTAGGCGAAAAGTGATAAATTTGGATAAATTAAGTGTGAAATTTGGATGTCTACATTTTGCCTGCTTTTGAGGATGGTGTTGCAGTAACATCATTTCAAAGAGGCATATTAAAACTTATAGAACACAGAAGATGAAAGTTTAGATTGGAAAAGATGCCCAGGTCAAAGGGAGTGACTAGGAGAGGGGAAAAAGAAATGATGAAAATTAGGGATGAAGGATACCCTCGAGGACATCACGGGTTAGAAGAAGAACAGTGTATTAACTCGAAATAGGCATGATACAAAGGAGATAGGGAAGACTGATTACAAAGGTGATGGGGAAGAGAAGTGATATGGAAATGGATGAAGCACAAATGGATTTGAGGACAAAAGATGATGTTGCCCCAGTCAAGGTACAAGCCAAAATGGGTTGATGATGGATGGAGTGTTGTCAATGAAGGATTGAAGGATCCCGAAACAACATGAGGATAGGGAAGGATACATCCCACTGAGTGGTATTGATGAGGGAAGGATACATCCCAAAATACCACTAAAGGATAGGGAGGAATACCTCCCGATGATGATGAAAGTGTTGTTGATGAGGGAAGGATACATCCCAAAACAACACCGAAGGGATAGGGAATGATAATAATGGATGATGATGATGATGGGGGGTCAAGGATAGTAATGAGACTGGGGACAAGACCAAGGATATGATTAGGTGATTCAGGCTAAGTGGAATGGATGGAGATTGGATAGAGATAAGGATGAAGGATGAATGATAGATGGATGGGGGGATACATGCAAGACGATAGAATGGAGAACGAGATGCAATTCTAAATGCAATTTATCATCTTTGGAGCACTGGTTTTTGCTATAGCATCAAACACAAGACACCAAGGTATGAAGAACCAAGGCGTAATTGTGTCTAATGCATCAAATAAACACAACCCGGTAACAAGGGCTATCCCAACACCCCAAAATCACAAAGACCTTGAGTCGGACCGATATGGAGATAATCACAAACACAAAAGGATGCCCTAGCATAACACAAATTTTCGAGGGGATCTTGGTGGGTACTACGTGGGACAACCAAGAAGACAAAAATAGACATAAAAAGATCAAGATATACTATGTTGACCAATCAAAACACACCATAATATGATGGATTATGGCCGGTCTTGACAAAGGATGATAGGAACTCAAATGATAAACAAAAGCCAAAAGCATCAAAAGATTACAATCAATTTCAAACGTCCATTGCCATAGGATCAAGGGGATGGATTGGATTGATGAGGTCTGTTAGGAAGGATGCATCCTGTTGAGACCAAAGATGATGGATACGAAACTAAAAGATCGTTATGACGCAGGATGTTCAAAAATTGATTGGATTTCATGATACAAGTGGATCTCATTTGTTAAGAATCAGCATAGCTTGATGGCACGACACAAGGAAGACAAGACATGGGACTGACAAAACCTAAAGACTTAGGGGCTCGGGGGTCGATCAAAGATTAGCCTTGCCTACGTGAAAGTACAGAGCCCTCGTAGTTCAGTGAAAGGTGGACGACTGACCAAGATGGAGACCTTGATGGATGGTAAAGACATGACAGACAATAGGAACAAGAGTTGAAGACTGATGATGGAACCCCGGGGGCGGATCAAATGATCGCCCTTGCCTACGTGAAAGCGCAGGGGCAACGTAGTTCGACTAAAGACCGACAACAAATGATGGATGAAAGAGGATGAGATGACCCGAGATAAGGGGATAAAATGATTGGACCGACACGATGG
>VDFB02115214.1:0-45441 GCA_007258455.2 Sequoia sempervirens | reverse complement strand
AATTCCATCTATTGATATTGATGATGAGTCTTCATGTGATAAAGAATATCCACTACACAAAACAATCTTGAAGAATGGAAACTATTATTAGCATTGTATCTAGGTTTACCTATTCAACTCAATGATCTTGACATGCTTGGACAACATGTAAGATTGATTATAATCGTAATTGGGCTTTGTTGACCACTAGCCCATTATTGCATTTATTAGTAGCTAGGTTCACTAACTCTAATTAATCAAAATACCAGCTACCACATGTTGAAGCAAGGTGCCCTACACCAAATATTTTATCTACTAAACAACACAAAGCCTTTGATATCATTCGAATACACTCTTCTACCATGGAAATACTACCACCACTTCAAATGATCATACAAGGAACTGTTGGCATGGAAAAATTGTACTTAATAAACAACATCAAATTTCTCCCCTCGACGATAGTACCACATGATAGATCACCATTGTTATTTCTTGCACCAACAAGAGGTGTAGATTTCAACATACATGCATCCACTATATATTTTGCACTTTGTATTCCAACAAATAGAATGAACCATTTGTGAGAGCAAACACTAACAACATTTGAAGAGAGTATTCCTTTAATTCAACATGTTCTAGTTGATGAGACGAGCTTCATCAAACTAAAGTTGTTGGAGCACATCAATATTAAGCTACATGAAGTGTTTCTAAATCATAATCAAGTTTTGTTTGGTGCATATTCATTCATCTTGTTTGGTGATCTAGGTCAACCATCTCTTGTGAAGGGAATTCCTATGTATGTTGGAGCATCATATGGAAGAAAACTTTAGCAAAGCTTTAGGATTGGTGACATTGAACAATATTTTCTATCAAAATAGAATAAACCAACTCAAGTTTCTTTATGTTCGCTACTTTCAAATATAAGGAATGTAGAACCAAATTGAGATCTTCTAATGTCACATTCTACTTCTACCCTCATCTTTGAAGAACAAACAACTTTTTTTCCTCAATATATTTGTTTGCAACAAATGAGTTAGTTTCATTGCGTAATAAAAACATGTTATAATCATTGGGAGTGCCCATTGCAAGATGTAATACATATCACCTAACAACAACAACATGCCCAAATCTAGAGGATGAGCAATTGATGTAAAGATTCTCTTATGCATTGGCCAAAAATTTATGCTAAGTTATAATATTTGGGTAGTAGTAGATGTAGATACCCTAAATTGTCTTGACCTATGAGTAACACCTTTTTACTAATTTTCACTCTTCTTCCCTAAATGATTAAATAATGCCTTACTATCTAATTATTATGAGTTTTCATATTCTATTATTAATTAAGTGATTTCACGTTATTTAATTAATTCACTCAAATTCATCATTTTTGAATAATTAAGTAAATCCTATTTATTTAATAATGTCCTGATTATCCTTATCTTAACTAATTAAATAAATCCTATTTATTTAATAATGTCCTAATTAAACATTATTCTTCCTAATTAATTTTTTTTTATTAGATAAGTGTTACCTTAGAAATGGGGGTAACTCCCGTATACATATTTCCCTAGACATCACAGACACCAGGCTGTCCGCCTTCTAAGACATTATCTGGCCACTTGACAGCCACTTACATGAAATGCACTCTAGAAACCAACCAAAAATTTCCCCTCCACCCCTGTAAAACTGAGCTATATAGGATCCTACGAAGGAAGCAAACTTCCTTACCAAACCCCAAATCACCCATACATTGGTTCAGAATAGCCGCATGGTCCCCCAACGAGGGAGCTGGTTGACTCGGCCCATGGTCCTAGACGTCCTTCCGCCATCTTTGCCCTCTCCAACACACCTCCCAAGCCAACCCATGATCTTATGCTTCAGGGCTATGGTACCGCTTCATATCCGACGCTAACACCTCCTGTAAGCCTTCCCAACGATCCGCCCTAAAGTCAATAATTAACTCTTCCTGTTGGACGGCCCCCACATTGGCCAGGCAATCCACTGCCTTGTTTGCCTCCCTGTACGCATGCCTGAATCTGAAATTTTCCAACCTCCCTAGAAGTGCCTTTATTTGTTTGACCCAGGCGTCAAGGATCCAGCTTGGCGAGAATCCTCGCGAGATGGCTTTTATACAATTCATTGAGTCCCCCTCGAATTCGATTGACTTTATTCCTTTGCAAATGCAAAGTTGTACACCCATCAGAAGAGCTTCGAATTCAGCCTCATTGTTCGTCCTTATCCCCAAGTTCTTGGAGGCGGCCCATACGCATTCGCCCAGATGATTTCTGATTATGCACCCAGCCCCAGCCACCCCAGGATTCCCTTTCGCAGCCCCATCGAAGTTCAGTTTCCAGGGGAGATCCTCTGGTCTCTCCCACCGTACAACCTTCCTGTCTACTTTGTCCGATGTTGGTTGGCCTTCCCTAGGCCGTTTCAGATTGGTCCACACTTTCTGTATTTCCTCGTCCCATTTTGTGAATTTTGACCTAGAATTCACCCTTGTCCTGTTGTTGGCAACTTCGATGATTGCCTCCTGCAATTTATCAATCAGCCTTGGGAGACGGAGCGCTACCCCCCTAAAAATTCTTCGGTTACGTTCTTTCCAGATATGCCACACGACCAATGAGGGGGCCAAGACCCATAGACTTTGCCAATATCCTTTTCTATTGCCCGCCTTCCATGAGTTGAGGAATTCGTGCAAAGTCTTTTGTCTCGGGCCAAGAGAGGAGAACGAGCATTGGAGCCAATCCCAGCAGGAGGTGGCAAATGGACATGTGAGAAATAAATGATCTACGTCCTCTACGTTGTGTTCACATAGTGCACAATGGGAAGGCCTGGCGTAACCCAAACTTTTCAGTCGTTCCAACGTCAAGCACCGCTTGTGCAAGACGATCCACAAGAACGCCCCAGCTTTGGGAAGCACGGTTTGGTCCCAGCATAGCCGCGCCCACCAACCTTTCCTTACACTGATCTCTTCTTGGATTTGATATCCCAATTTAGCAGAGTATTCACCCAATTTTTCCCCACACCACACTATGGAGTCTTCATCGTTGGAAAGCAAAACCACTCTGCTGTTTAATTCTTCTGTAATTCCCTGTGCTTTTAGATGGTCGAGATGGGGATTTAGCATGTTGATCCAAACCACTTTCCCGCCATTGGAAGGGGTAGAAGGAGAGAGGTACTTGGCAAGTTCGATACCCCCCCAGTTCTCTAGATTAGCCACCTCCCCTTCGAGATCGAATTGCTCGGCCAGGCTCCTGTAGCCGTTCCAGGAGTCCGTCCAAAACCTTGCGCTCTTGCCATTTCCTATTCGCCAAGTGATGTGGTCCATGATAATTGGTCGGCATTTGTTAATGAACTTCCAGATAGCGGAACCCCCCCTAAGAGCCGCGGCTATTAGAATTCTTGAAGGGGAGCTGTTATCCAAGTATTTGTTCTGTAGTATACGGCACCAAAGCTTTTCTGGGTGTCTGTACATTTTCCAAGTCAATTTTGTGCCCAGGGCAAGGTTTTTCCTTTCTACATTTCTCAGCCCCGGGCCTCCATCGAGTTTAGATTTGCACGCAGTGTCCCATCCGATGAGCGCTATCCTCTTTTCATCTTTCGACCCTTCCCAGAGGAAACGCTTCAGGGCTGACTCTATTCCTGCTATGGTTTTCTTTGGTGCAGCATAACAGGCTAGCGTATAGATTGGGATTGCGGAAAGCACAGATTTTATCATGGTCAGCCTGCCTGCCAGGGATAACCAGTTGTTCTTCCACGATAGAGCCTTTTATTTGCATTTGTTTAAAACTTCGATCCAATGTTTTGATTTGCAATCCCCGTCAAATATTTGTACCCCGAGAAATCTGGCCGGTAATTTGTCGATACTAAAGTCGAGACACTCAGCTATATCCTTCTGGACTTGCGCCTTTGTGTTGAAGAAAAAGATCCTTGACTTTTCTTTATTCATTTTTTGCCCGGATTGAGTTTCATATGTCACCAGAGTTTCTTTGATAGTTTTGGCCTCCCTCAGATTTGCTTCACCAAAAAGGGTTGTGTCATCGGCGAATTGGGTGTGAGTGATGCGATCCACATTCGGGGCGGCCGCAACCCCCCTCCATAATTGCATCTGCCGCCTCTTTTTGATGGCACAGCTCAGAGCCTCGGCCATTATCACGAAAAGAAAAGGGGAGATGGGGTCCCCTTGCCTTAGCCCATTTGTCGCCCCAAAGAAACCATTGAGCTCCCCGTTCACCAAAACCGAAAACCTCACCGATGAGATACAATGTTTGATGAGGCAGCACCAGTGACCATTGAACCCCATGCGTTGCATTACCTTTATCAAGAAATCCCAGGACACCTTGTCATACGCTTTGCAAACATCAAGTTTTATGACCATTCCCGATGCTTTGCCCGATTTTATCGAATGCACTGCCTCACTAATTAAAAGGATGCTATCAAATATTTCCCTTCCGGGGATGAACCCATTCTGTTCGGGACCGATGACCTTGCCTAAGATCTTCTTGAGTCTGTTTGCCAGAACTTTCGCTATTAACTTGTAGACGGTATTGCACAGCGAAATTGGCCTATAATCGCTGAATGACCTACATTCTAATTTCTTGGGAATTAGCACTATAACCGAGTTGTTGATATCTTTTACAAACCTCCCCGTTTTCCTGAAATCTTCCAACATTCTCCACACGTCAGAACCCAGAAAGTCCCAGCACCTCTGAAAGAAACTGGCAGGGAAACCGTCCGGCCCCGGCGCCTTGTCGGGATGCAACTGGAATAGTGCTACCTTGACTTCCTCTTTCGAGATTGGCTCTGTTAACATCTGATTATCAGCTTCGTCCACCCTTTTGTTAATAGCCTCCAGAACTTCCCCCTCCCCGGTTGGACCAGGATCCTCACCGAGCAATTTCCTGAAAAAAACCTCGGCCTCCCTTCCCACCTCTTGGGTGCCGCTCTTCAAGGAACCATCGCTTGAGTGTACTGTATCGATTTTGTTAGCCGCGCGTCTTGCCAGCACTAAGGCGTGAAAGAATTTGGTATTGGAGTCACCTTCGTTGAGCCACACTTCTCTAGATTTGTCGTGCCAGTACGTTTCTTCCCTTTTTAATAATTCGGATAATTTTGCCTTCAGCGCCATCTCTTTTCTGTATTCCGCATTACTCATGCCGTTCCTGATGACGAAATCGTTTAGGGCTTGCAGTTCGAGTTCAACTCTTGCCTTTTCTACGAAAATGTTCTGAAATGTTTCCTTGTTCCAGATTTTGAGCTTGGACTTTAAGTATTGCAACTTTTTGACGAGCTTGAAGATTTCAGATCCGCCCACTCGGTGCTCTTTCCACCACTCTTTCAACAGATTATGCAGTTTATCATCTCGCCACCACATGCTCAAGAATCTGAAAGGAGATCTAGGGAGGTCCGAGCCATGTTCAAGACTTAGTTCGATCGGGAAGTGATCTGAAACTGAGATTGGCAAGATGCGGGCCTCAATGGAGGGGCACAGATTGCGCCATTCTCCCGAAATCAAAAACCTATCCAAACGCTCCGCGATCTCCGTGAAATCCTTTCTCCTGTTGGTCCAGGTATAGACTCCGTTTGACGTATGGCAGTCTTCCAACTTAGAGTTGGCGACAAAATTCCTGAAATCGACCATTGCCGGAGTTACGGTCCTTAACCCACCGCGTTTTTCAGATAGATCAAGAACTGCGTTGAAGTCTCCTCCCACTACCAAATTTGCTCCTGCAAGCCCGCTGATGAAACACAGAACCTCCGACCAGACCCGCGCTTTCTCCTTTGAGCCCGTGGGGCCGTAGATGTTGATGAGGGTGAAAGGCCGGTTGAGCCTCAAGCTAAAGATGTCGACAGCAAGCCAGTTTGAGGTAGAGCAGAGCATTTTAGCCGATATCGCAGACTCTTTCCAGAGGACCCCGAGACCTCCAGACACTCCTGTCGAGTCCTGGAAGAAGCTGATCCACGGTCTGATGTACCTTAAGAAGGCTGACGCTTCCAATTGGGATAATTTTGTTTCTTGCAGAAGTATTATGTCGCTAAGGCTATTTTGAAGTTGACGCCTGATCAGGCGTCTTTTGTCAGGGGCCTTTAGGCCCCTGACATTCCAGGAAGAGATCTTCATTGGTTCCCAAGGGAGGTCAATCCTCCCTTGGTACTTAGGAAATTTTTAATACTGGGGTAGTTTTTGGCAGTGGCCTCTTCCTCCCTGATCTGCTTGGACGATTTTCTGCCGCGAGCTTTCCTTTGCTTGCCGAATTTACCCATACCCAGGTGCGAGATTGCCGATTGAGAGATGCTCCTCTCATCAATTATGTCAAGCTCGTCATCCGGACCCGAGTTTGCTTCAGATTCAGAGGGAGAGAAGTACTTTTCCAACCCATCTTTGTTTGGTTTGGCCATCTCCGATTGGGACGGCAAGAGTCCAGAGGAGTCATCGGGTTTCATATCGTGATCTTTGTTTTTCTTGCTCTCAGATTCCGCGCGTCGTGGGGACGGCACCTCAGCCACAAAAGGGACGAGTTGACGACAGTTATTTGCCCTGTCCGTCCGATTGGAGGTTCTGTCATCTCGCACCCGATTGCAAGACTCCGCTTTGTGGCCTCTTGAGCTACAATTTAGGCAAAACCTTCTGTCCTCTTCTATTTCCACCTCCTGGGTCCAGGTTTCGCCATCTACCAGCAGCTTTAGAGAAAGGGGAATGGTTTTTATCGCCGCTATTTGTAACCTTGCGTATTTGTATAGGTCGCTATCAATGATATCCATGTCTATGTCCACCAGGGTGCCTAACGACCTTCCGATCTTTTCCAGGCAGCCACCGTTCCAATACTCGAATGGGAGATTGTATAGACGGATCCAGACGAGGTGCTCGTAGGGCTTGAGCCTAGTTGGGTCGAAGTTATTCTCCCAAGGTTGCATGTATAGCGTGAGCTTACCCATCCGCCAGATCCCCGCTTTGGTGACCGCATTCATAGCTTCTTCATTTGCGAAAACTGCCACAAAGAAATTCTTTGGCAGAAACCTAATAAGCGCCTTTGTCCTCCATTCTTGCTTTACCCAGTCTCTGATTTCGGCCCTGCTAGGGTTTCCACCTATGAAGCGACATATTATTGCATATTCTTTCAGGATTTCCGCGTCCTCTCTAACCTCCTGAGAGACATCTATCAGCGGGGTTTCAGGGAGTTCAGAAGGGGGAGGGGAGTGACCCTTCTGTCGCTCGGGGGGCTGCGCAACCTTGCCGTCTTCATATTTACCCTTTCTCACTTTTTTCCTCCACACAGTTTTATTGCGTTGTTTCTGTTTGTTATTGTTGACCCCGGGCCGCCTTGCCGTTTCCCCTGCTTCACCCCTGTAAGGGTTTCCTGTATTGGCTGATGGGGAATCGTGCCTCCTTCGGGCTGAGCCTTGTCCCGCCTGCACTTCACCAGCCTTTCTGCGGCGTGCCGAATTGCTTTGGTCGGTCCATTCGCCATTAACGAACACCCACTGGGGGATGTGGTCATTGTCTTTTGCTATCTCCGGTTCCTCACCAAAAACTTCGTCCGCCCAACTTTTCCTACCTGCAGTCTCCGAACCAGGAGGAACCGCGCGCCTTGTTTCGCTCCTTTCCTCTGCCATTTTTCACCTTCTATAATTGTATTTGAAATGAGCATATTCTTCCTAATTAATTAAATAAACCTTATTTATTTAATTATGTCACTAACTTAACTTATTCTTCTATTTTAATTAAATAGTTATCATGTAATTATGTAATTAACATCAAACACCCTTCTCATATTAAATAATTGTTACAATTTTTTATTTAAACCACTTTCCTACTTCTAGATTAAATATTAATTATTTAATTCTCCAATATTCGCTCAACATGATCCATTAATAAATCAATTTTTATTTATTAATTTAATCTCTACTTGCATATTCATCAAAAGATTAATTAATTAATTATCTTCACACACACTGATTGATCAATTAAATATATTGATTATTCAATCAAATCCTTGACCGATCAATCAAACCCATTAATTATTCAATCAAATATGTTGACTAACAAATCAATTCCATTGATTATTCAATCCCACTAATTAGTCAATCAGTCTTATTGATTGATTAATCAATTTCCATTGATTATCCAATTAATTCCTTTGATTGAATTAATCAAGCCAATTAAATCTCCAATCTATTTCCTCTCAACGGACCTCAACCGTTGATCCAGATCTTTCATCTTCAAATCCAAATCATCCATCTAAAACAAGCATTTCTATAAAAGAAAGCCTTCATTGCACGTTGATGTCTAACCATGAACTCTTAAACTTTGGCATTTGCATCATTGTAATCATTCTCAAATATACTTGAAGCTCATAGCGAAAGAGTAGCATACCCATTTCTGAGAGCAAAGCTTACAAAGAAGGAACAATGGAAGTCGTCCATAGCAATATGATGAAGGTGAAGGTGTCACTTGCTTAAAATCTGGTTTCACTTATCATTGCATGTTTTCCATTGAATGGAGTGGATCTTGTTGAATAATTAGGATTACACATGGTGGTTATGTGCTTCATTTCCTATTAACTCTATAACATTGGGTTGAATTTCCAATTTATAATTTGGTGAACCCAACATGAAAATCATGTTTGTAACTAATTCTATATGGATTTAAGTTTTTGTGAAGCTACAAGAACAACACAATTGTGGCAAACAACAACGCAATCATGGAAAAATGCTATTTAATTGTGGGGTCCTAAATCATAGTCACCTGACCAATCAACACAGTCGCCAATCTCAGTGGTGTATATGTAGTTTGTTGTGTCCTACTCACTATTATTTTCTACTTATTTTGCAAGTTTTTGATAGTCTATCATATATGTGCCTTCATAAACTACAATCGACGAATGAAACGTCGCAATTGCTTTCCTGAATGTCGCATCCGAGGCTTTTGGAAACATAATCGCTTCTCTGTGTGACGCATCTAAGACCTCCTGCACTGCAAGTGACTAATTAAAAAAAAAAGGTAAATTAATAATGAATACAATACTATTTTTATTTTTACTAGTAGAGTAAGGTTTTTCATGTTACTAATCCTTTTCTTCTAGCTTGTGGCATTTTCATATTATCTTACATATTTCAATTTTGGTGCTTAAAATTGACATGGGTTTTACACACTTTAATTTTGGTGCTTAAAAATTGACATGGTTTTTACACACTTCAATTTTGGTGATTAAAATGGACATTATTTTTTACACACTTCAATTTGGTAATTAAAATGCACATGGTTTGTACACATTTCAATTTTGGTGCTTAAAAAGGACACGATGTTTACAAATTTCAATTTTGGTGCTTAAAAAGAACAACACAATCTCCCACATTTGATTTTTGTTGCTCTTAAAAAAAGAAACACAAATCTCATCTTGTTATCTTGGGTTTAAAAAGAACAATGTGTTTGAACATGCCATCTTTCATTTGGGGTTAAAATTAACGGACAAATTGAACACTTCATTTTGGTGTAATTAAAAAGAACCATTTGATTACTATCTCTTGTGCACTTGCACACGAAGGTGTGTTGTTCATAGTATCCTCTCCCCTTGCGCACTTGTGTAATCTTGGGTGATGAGAAATAGTGACATTAACCTTCACCATTTTATTTGAAGTAGGAGGTCTACCTTGAGACATGTCTTAATCGAAAACTCAAGGGTTCAACCTTAAGCGATGTTTTTGGGCATGCTATATAAATTAACTATGAGCAAAAGCTGTAGGTCCATCTGTGTATGTAGCACTCCAGACTTGCATGGGTTTCTTGATGCGATGTTTGAGAGGATGATAGTGTTCACCGATATTCTACCACTAAAAACCTTTTTGTTTTAGAAGCCTTTAAAGTCCTTCAAATGTAACTAACGAAGTGGTGCAAGGGATACAAATTGCACCTTGAAGCTACTCACCGTGTACTTTCCTAGCTCGAGATAGAACTTGTTGAGTTGCTAACAATGGTGTCTCGATAAGTGAATGAAGGTGTGCTTGTGGCATCTGTCAATGACCTTGTGTCATTGGAAGTCTACAATCCACCTTTGTATAGAGAAGGTGTTTTTACAATTGAACCAGTTGTTCAAATACCTAATCTTTCTAAGTATTTACCCCTTAAATGGGATGTGGGGCCATCTACAGTTACACACCCATTCTACCACAACATTATGTTGTACATGTTTGATTCTTGTTTTGACCAAAGTGTAAATGTTCTTATCATTGGAAACAAAACAATTTGTTAAAATCAACTAATCGCTTATCAAACATTTGTTTTTTGTTTTTTCTTCATTGAATTACATCTAAAAATTAGAAAATTAAAAAATATTAGGGTTCCTAGAGGGCATTTGTTTTCCTAAACTAATTCACCACATTTCTCAGCCTATGTGTCACAACTATGTATCTACACCACAAAAATAATGCAATGCATCTACTGTCGACTGCGACACAATTGTCTAGTGAAACACCACTTCTCTATCAGTCAAAATTTCTACCTTAGTGAACAAAACTAAACTACAACTGGGTGCAATGCATATGAATAGTTCTGCAATGTAACTATTGTTGACTACACCGCAGTCGCAATCCTGTGCACCACATCTATGGCTTTGTCTATCACATTTGTTTGACAAGAAAAATAGAGCTAAATTCAAAGGTTGCATTAAAACCTAATCTTTACACTGAGTTCCACAATCTAAAATAGTCGATTTGCACTGCATATTCAACATTTCTAGCTTTCATGGGTTATAATATTATCATTTTTATAAATCATATCATAGAGTCCTTAAACCATTTTGTCTTGAAAATCTTGAAAATTGAATACCAAAAACAAGTTTAGAGGTCAAAGTCTAGAGTTGTCATTTGGAGAATCTCAAAACCTTGTCATTTACAAATCTACCTCATCAACAAAAGTTGGATTGCAACTCATTAGTCTAGTTGTGAATTCACTTTTTTACAAACTTTTTGATCAAACAAAAGTTGAAACTCAACTCATTTGTCTAGTTGTGGGATTAATTTTCATCAAATCCATCACTATCACTTAGAGGTTTAGGATTTTACACGTGGTCACACTATTATCAAAAGTGAAAAACTTGTCAAAAGTTATCATTTTTTAGGGTCCAAAAGTCAAGGTAACAAAGGTATCTTGCACTTAGCAAAATATTATCAAAAGATCACAAAAACATAGTTTTCATTTTAGTCATTTACCTTCGAAATTTCTAAAATAAAAAATATCAAAAACATAAATTAAACTCATCTTACTTACATTCATACCAAAATTTAAAAAAACCAAAAAAAATAAAAAATATAGAAAAAAGACAAAGTTCAAACACCATCACTTTTATGGTTGTCACACGATCACAAATTAAAAGAAAAGAGATGGACTCATCTTCTAATCTAATGTACAACCCACTAGTGATGTGAAATTTGGAAAAAAACCTAGTACTCACACAAGCTCCCAAAATTAGAATCTTCCCCCTTTTGAGGATTACACATTGAAAGAGGTTACCAAAGACTCACACTTTAGGAAATAAAAAATGCATCTCAAGATCCAAGGATCTTGAGAATTATTGATGAAATTGTGTCAACAGACCCCAACAAATATTTTATGTAATTAGCACAACATGGAGCTAAGATACCATATGATTTTGACATAAACTCCATCATAGGGGAGAGTCCTAACATTACGACACCAGGATTTGGTCCCATGAATCAACCTCCACCATCACTTACACCTACTACATCACAACCCACATCACAATTGAACATAGGCATGTTGTCTTCCCAAATGTCTCATTACACATCAACTGTGAATGCTACACCACCACGTACATCCACTAAACCCATGGTAAATCCATTTTCCTCTACATATACAACTGCAACACAAACACCACGACTATAGCCCAAACTTCATCCCATGCAAATGCATCAAGTAAGATACGAAAGACCAACCCTTCATATCTTGGACCAACATCCACTTCACAAAACGTAAATATAGTGTAAGAAAAAGTATCCCTTTTTCACACTTAATTTGGGAAATAATTAATAATAAAAAGACTAAATTATGCCTTAATTTAGTGTTGTAATGTGTATTTTACATATTCACATTGAGTTTAGGGCCCTATTAAATCAAATGGACTTAATTGTGCCTTATTTTTTGTGTTGTAAGGTGTACCTTTACACTTTCACACTAATCTAGGGCTCTATTAATTAATTGAGATTAATTATGCCTTAATTGGCCCCTTTAATTCAAATCCAAGCCTAATTAATTACAATTCTTAAGGGTAAAACCCGACATTCCTCAGTGCCATGACATAACACTTAACATTGGAGAATGTGTGTCCTAAGTAAGTGACCTAGGACCCATTCACCCAAGGGAAAATAGGTCCTCGCTTAGGCCTAGGACCTAAATTTCAAATATGTTTTTGGTGATATTTCAATGATTTCAAATGTGTATTGACATGTCAGCTTGTGTTATTTGAATTTTGGGAATTAATGTTAATATATGTATAAATAAGAGGTTATTTCATTATGTTTCACCCAAGAAAGTTTTCATGAGCACCTAGAGCATTCAAGTGAGCATTATTAAGAGCAATTTCAAGGCATTCAAGGGAAAATTTGAAGAAGATTATTGCAGCATTCAAGATCCTATTATCATGTCAAATATTTCTTGCATCATGCATGTTGTTTGAGTTAACATGTTGATGTAGTGTTCAAGATCAATTCAAGCATGTGAAAGGCATTATTTCAAATCAAGTTTCATGATCAAGATCCACATCCATTGAAGTTAATTCATGCAAGTTGCAGATCCAAATTCCAAGGTTCAAACAAGGGTTTGGTGAGTTGTGACATTGCATTTTTTCATTCATCATTCCTTCATAACCCCCATTCACCTAACAAACGACATTTTTCTCTCTTGATATGTGATTGTAGATTTTAGGTGGAAGATCTATTGAAGAGCAAAATTGCAAAGTTGTCAAAGTTGCATTTGTTGTCACCATTCTTGTAATTTCACAAAAATTAACCTATAGGATTTATTTTCGGCTTTCCAACTGTGAGATTTGGTAATTTGGGAGTGTAAACACGTCAAAACAAAACCTAGAAATAGATTTTCAAGAGCCCTAGCCAGGACCCATTCGCTATAGGGTGAATGAATCCTTAGTTTTCTTTGAAATAACACTTTTGGTGATTGGTACACATCACTTTCCCATTCTCAGGTCTACAATTTAACATTCAGTTCCAACAAAATTGAGCTTAATATTCTAGATCCACTTTAATTGCAATTTGGAGTTAATTTGCTATTTTAAAACTTTCTCCCCAAACTGTTGTTTGACCTAGACCCCCATCCTTGCATAAAAGGGAAATTTGCAAATTCACACTTTGACTTGACTCACCTTTTGGTTGACAGTCATTTCATTGTTTGGATCTCATTTCATAATGAATTGAGGAAGCATAGGACCCCTTTTCCCTCTTTGGATCCACTTTTTCATTTTTGGAAACCCTAGGGACACTCCAATTGTTCATCATTTCAGTAAATACAACTTTGACAAGGACTCGATCCTTTTTAGAACAGGTCCCAACATCACTCTACCCTAACAACAACCTAACAATCTGGGTTCATAATCTACATTTGGGTTTTCTCAATCCCTACCTCCACAACAACCCAACAATTTAGGTTCATCATCATTATTCAGGTTTAATCAACCCTCACCTCTGCCGCAAAAAAACTATCATGGTTCAACGTATACATTTGGGTTTAATCAACCCTCATATCCACCATAACAAAAAAATCATAGCTCTCACTCCACATTTAGGTTTTCTCAAACCCCTTCACAACAACCAAACTATCATGGTTTTGCATACAGAACTAGGTTTACTCAAACCCCTTCACAAGGACCAAACAATCTTGGTGCATCGTTCACAGTTGGTGTTAATGTTCCTCCACCATCATCATTTACCCAAAATCCTACATACACCTCACAATATCACCACCACATTCCACCCATGCATCAACATCAAAATATGAATAGATTTAATCCACAACACAACACAAACCTGTTCGGGAACCCCTCATAAGGTTCCCCACAATATGTTACACCCCAATTATGTAATTACTATTTACTATTACTACGTAGGGTAAATGTGAATGTAATTTGTATTTTGATGGTGAATAAATGTGCTTGCACTTTGTTATTGATGCATTATGAATGAATGTTATTTCATTTAAATGTTATATGAAGCAATGCATATATGTTGAATGAATGGTTATTGAATTAATATTCTAACTTTGGAGATGTATTATGTATACTGCATATTTTGTGAACAGTTGACAACCGTGAGTATGTGTTAGTGGTTGCAGGTAAATGTTCATTCTTCTAGGTAGAGGGGAAGTATCACTCAGGAGAAGAACTTTGTCGGGTAATCAGTAACAAAAACTATCTGAGCATACACACGCCATAGTAGAATAATTGAGTTGTCATTAAGTGGGAAGTTGGTAAGTCTTCCTTAGTTGATGTGTCTGCATTAGTAGAGTCTTGTTTACTATTGAGTGCATTATTGGGTGATGTTTATCTATTTGAGATTTGGAGTTCTTTCTTGTTTCATTACGGTTATATTGATAAAAAGGGACATATGTGGAGTACGTGTATATATAGCATGCATGTCAAAGAGATCTAACGACATGTATATGCATATATATATATAGATGTACCACACGTAAATGTTTATTAATACAATGGTAATTGTGAATGGTTATATGTGAATCGAATATGTAGAGGCATATACTTATATACATATATGTATGTATATGTATGCGTGTGTGTGTGTGTGTATATATATCTATACATATATATACATATATATTTTCGGACTCAAGGATCATTGAGAGGGGGGGTGAATCAGTGTTCAACAAGATTTAAATTTCAATTCTAATCATAAACCATTCACAACATTTAAACTGAAATAGACATGTAAGCACATTAAAGAAACAATCAAAACACCATAACACCAAGATTTTTACGTGGAAACCTTGTTAGGGAAAAACCACGATGGAGATTAATCCACAATTTATATACTCTGTTAAAAGTATGAAGAAAAGGGAATGCACATGCATTTAGGCACATTGCACTTAGCTATGCTCTGCTTTGCCTTAATTCACAACGATCCTCTTTTGCTCAAGCAAATTTCACTCAACTGATCTTTTGATATTCGCACACACATTTGCACTACTCTTCCACACCTATTCGCTCTTCAAAATGAATTAATGATCTTATATATATATATATATATATATATATATATATATTTCAATCACTCCAAGTCGGCTTCAAATAAAATATGAAATACAAAATTTTCTTCACATGTTGGCTCAAATCATGAGCAATCCTTAATACGCACCACACAAGTCAGCTAGACTATAGATACGACCCAAAACAAAATGTCCAACACAAGAGACAATTAAACAAATACTCCTTATACATCCGCGACACGCTATATTCACTAAGTTGGCCACAATGAGCAAATAAACAAAAAAACATCCTTCCAGATCTTCAAGCTCGTACACCAATTAATGCAACATCACAAAACTTACCAATAAGGTAACATATATTCTTAACAAACTATCTTGGGGATCCACAACACAAAATGATGATCCAGTGAAGTATACAGATTGACAAACTAACCGGATACCCTGTTCTTCATGCTTTTTGTCAGTAATACTTTGTTCTCTACTTTGCCTATCGGTATGAGCAAATTCTAATATGTGGACCAGAATAATGACTTCAGTTGCCATCAATGAAAACACTAGAAGCCATATGCCAACAATATATATATACATATATATATGTATAGATATATATACATATATATATATATACAATCGATATATTGTAATTAGTATGTGAATACTATCGTGATTATACTTATTTGTATATTGAATCTATACTTACATTGATGGTTTATGATATATATATATAAATACATATATATATATATATATTATCTATTACTTGAAATCGACTATCATTAACAATGATAGAGGTTGATTATAAGTTACTTGCGAATATATTTTCTAAGGTTGAGTTTTACTCTTGCTGCCATGCATAATGGAGTACGTATACTACAATGTAGCTCACTACATTAAGTCGATACTTAGCGAAGACTAAGTTGATGCATTTGATGGGTATCTTATTTGACTTAGAAAACTTCAAACGCCATGTCATTATGCTTAAACCAACATCTATAGAGGCGTGTAAACAAGTCAACGACTTTGTCAAACTGATTTATTATCTGAATCGACTCGTGTTGAGACTTGGTCGATGCAGGCTTGGTGTCACATTTTTTATATTGATTTTTTCTGATAAGAAGGAAACCACACCAACTCTGAGAGTAAATTGTTGATGCTTTGGCCATATCTTTTAATCCTTATACCTGTAGATATCCATTATGAAATGCAAATCGAATTCAATCATGTGTTGATTTGAATTTGTCTCTAATTGTTGTCGATCAACAAGGTCGATCTGTAGTTGCTTTAGCTGAGTATGAGCTTACATGTTCACCACCTTTTAGCTATGATATATGTGTTGTTGTGAATGCTTGCTGCTATTAGAAATCATTCCTAAACTATTGGTTGAGTAGTTACCAAGTCACCATATAAATAGTGGAGCTTCACTTGTTTGGGATGTATTTTTGCAAGCATTTTTACTCTGCATTATTTTCAGCTTTACTCAATTTTATTTGAGAGAGAGAAAGTTATATTATATTGAAAGAGTAGTATTTGAGAGAAGTATTCTATCAACTTGAGTTTTAGAGGTTTTTTGTGACATCTCTTGAGAAGCTATAATTAGTCTAGTTGTTGTTTGGAGAAGCTACATTGTTGTCAATTAATTGGATAAGCGAAAATAGGCATGAGGATATTCTTCTTTGTTATTTTAATTACAAAATATTGTTCTCTATGAATGCTTTGAATTGTATTTTATGAGTACTTGCATTTAGGAAAACTATAATGGCTTTGAAAAGGAGATAGAAGCTACTATGTTGTTTTTATGGTGTGCTTGTATGTACTCCATAATAGGAGGTTGGTTTTACCATAGGTATTACATACTAGATATGATTAAACGTGAGTGGTATATGAGTTACTCTTAGATAGGTTATTGATTTAACTATAATAGATTGTGTTTACTCCTAGGATTGTTTATCCAGTATGGGAGGGAGCTTGTGTATTTACTTTGTTAAATCAAATTCATTCCAAGTATGTAGAAATGGTGATAGGTTATCTCTGGCATGATAGATTATCCATTGAAGGAAATACCTATGCGTAGTTTAAGATGTCCTTAAGTCAAATTGGCCCTAAGTAGTGTATGTGATAGATGACATTCATTTGGAGTACTATTTGAGAACACTTTGGCCAAAGTAGCATGACTGCCTATGGCTCCACTGTCAGTTCACTGTGATCCAGTATTACGTGCTAGTTCCAAATTGTGGGTTTACAAGTTCTAGTTATGTAGGACACAACACTATGCTCAGTTGGTTGTCATTATTCGATTACTCTACCAATATCTTCACTGAAGGGAAGGGCCATCTATCGAATGATAAATGTGTCAAGGACCACATAAAAGTATGTGGTTGGTGGAAAAGTGCTTGAGTGATGCTTCTCCTCATCAACGGGTGATAGAAGAACTAAGATTTGAAAGGAAGGATCTTGGACAGTCTATAAGCTCTTTGTTCCAAAGCTCATTGAGCTATGTTTGTAAATGTATGCATTCTTGTATGATTGTATCTTGTGAAATCATTGTAATGAAATGGAATCCTTATTGTATTATGTTATGGCATCTTTGTTTGTATATTCTCAAAAAAAGAAAAGAATTTTTTTTATTGCAATGGCTTGTTACATAGTTTATTTACTCGCAGAGTGAAAACTTAGGAATTTTTACTTCATTGAAGGGTTAGCGTGTTACATGTGGTATCAAAGCTACCAAGTTCAACTTTGGAACCTATGAGCTCATTACACAAACAACTCGTAAACCTGATTGGAAGATAATGGTTGAAAATTTCTTGTGCCACAACGACAAAAGAAAATAATTGAGGGAAAAGAGAAAAGAAGATAAGATTCCTGGAAACTTGTTTAAGTTTGGGACTAGATAAGAGTCATCCCTATATTCATAAACTCCTAGAACAACAACTTATTATTATATTCCCTTGGATTGTGGAAGATTATGCAAACAAGTTATGTAGGAAGGTGAGGAAGAGTAACCAAAATATACCTTCATCCTACAAAATAGATATATGAATCTAAGGGGATGGGAAAAAATGAGATAACCCCTTTATTAATAGCAACTTATTGTTGTAAAGAGACAAGAATTTTTGGATTTAGTAAAAACACTATGAATCTATGTGTATGCAATGTTGGCATAAATTAGATTAAATTAGAAAGTCAACGAAGGAGGTATCCACAAGGTGGGAGAACTCTTGACATAAATCTAATTCTTGTATAAGGAGAGGATCTCGCAAGAAAAGAGTTAGTACCTAGGAAAAATGGAAAAGACCAGAATGGTCAGAATGAAGTAATCAATGATATGGACATGGTTCCACCAACCAAAATCGATGAGATCAATTTGGAGTTTTGATTAAGATGAGAAAAAGAGACCAAAAAACTTTGGTATCTCTAAAGGTTATAAGAGAATAAGATTCCAAGCATTGGGATAAAGTCACTTGAAAAGATGATTGTAGGAAAGAAACCTGTAAAAATAAATCGAGTTGGCTTGACCAAAGGTTTGGATAGTACATGGATTGGTTGGAGTATAAGACGAAATCACCAACACGTCTGCTAAAATCAACATATGTTTAGAGATTCCAAAATAAAATGGAATACAATATGTAGTGCCCCTCCATTCTCACTGTGGATGTGTAGGTAGTTTGGCTTTGGAACTTGGAGATGAAGGTAAAATAATAGGGATATTTAAAGGTATGTGCTAATGATGTTAAGCATTTTATGTTGTATATTATGAACTTATGGACTATGTGTGAAGTTAGGATAGGACTTATTATATATGTTTAAGGATAGGTTTATCATGATGTGTGTGTGTGTTCAAACATGACCATTACTAGGATGCATGTTATGGACATATTGATGTGATGGGAGTGCTTTGGTTACCTTTAGGGTTTTCACTAGGTTTTAATATATTATTATCTTGTTGAAATATCATTATGATTTTGATTATGATTATCTTTATTATCATGAAGATGTACTGACTTGTGTTCAAGTGTTATGGTTTCATATAGGACATGAGATTTTGTTAATGTTTTAGTGAGTATGATGTATATTGTCGTGTTATTATTGCCATGCAAAGAGTTATTTGGATAGTTAGGTAATGCAATAGTATGTTGTTAGGTTAGGAGGAAAGAGCGGCATCGTACCATTGGATGTATGGGGGACATACGGGAATGAGATATGATTGTTAGAGTTCCTTTCCTAGTGCTTCGACTATTATGCACATGCGCTCTAACTTGTATGTTTGAGTGAACAGGTACTAGGCTACGTTTCCACCTGAATTAGCAGGTTTGAGCGTGCCTCTAATCCCAATGGTGGTTGAGGAGATAACATCTAGGCCCAAATATACCTTAACCCTAACCATTGTCTTCAATTATGGACAATTGATTAAGAATGTGTTAACCTTTACGGGTTGTCATGAGACAATGCCCGATCACCTATACCTTATAGTTGGAGTGTTGCATTTATGTGAATGTTTCTTATGGATATGTGATTATTTGATTTTGGTGTCTAGCCTTGGTTTTGGATCCCAACTAGATGGCGCTAAGTCATGTGGTTAGCTGAGTTGTTATTATTGTGATTAGTGTTATTTATGCTTTGATGTGAATGTATCTTTTATGTGAGAAGTTATTTCGTGGTTTATGCCTAGCCTTGGATTGTGGATTATTTGAGTGAAGTTAGATGTTGGGTCAATCATGTTAGTTGTTATTATAATTGTTATTAATGTGTTTGAGGTGTGATTTAATATTATTCATAAGTGATATATTTATTTATGTTAGTGTATTGTTTTGATTAAGGGTAAAATACGGGTCTTGATGGGGCTCGAAACCCAAAACAAAGAAAGGAAAGCTGTAATTAAAATACATCATAAACCATCATCAACCCCACAACAACCACTAAAGATAGATCAAGACTACACACATTGCATCTTACAGAAAAGAAAGGGCTAAAGACCCTTTAACAGCTTGGTTTTAATCGGGACTAGTAACCCTTTTAGATACAACATAACCTGCTGCATTTGCCAGGCATCAGCAAACCAACCGCTCATGGAAGACACCCCAAATTCAAGAAAGATAATCTGCATGATGGTGTAAGACACCATCAAACCCCTAATTACAAATAGCAGTAACCACCTAAAATAGTCAGGCATCCAAGCAGCCAATCTGCCACAAACCATCTGCTCATCAGCCAAAATTGAGTCCAAAGAAATAGAGTACTTTTTTGCCTCCCTGCAACACCATCTCACTCGATCAGCCATCCCAACATCCACCTCTAAAGGATAGGGCTCCACTCTAGTAGAGAGAAATAAAAGGAGCACCTTCCCACCAAAATCACTATGCTCTTTCCCACTAAAGCTCCACCACAACAGGACAACTACCACCTTCACCTCAATAGAAGAGGGTTCCACCTCAAAAGGAACAATGTCCCCCTCTATAGGAGACTTAAGTTGGAAAACCCGACGGCAACCGACTTTAGTAGGAAGGGCAACCACATCATCCTTAAGCATCACAAACCATAGGAACTGACAAGAAGGAACAAGACACATAAAAAAGAGCAAAAAAAGTTGGGCCAACGGAGAAAACCCAGCCACCAACAAACCTGCATCAGCCAGCCCACAAAGCATAAAAACAACAGGCATCTTCCACCAGAGCCCCAAAACAACCATCGTTAGAGAAAAACCTCGCAGCATAAAGATAAACTTCACCAACTCATGGGAGTTTACAACCAAAAGGCCAAATAAAAAATTCAGCAACCCCAAACAAAGGGGGAACAAAAACAACTACCAAAAAGCTACCAAAACACCAAACAGTAGTAAACTTAGTTGGGTAAGCAAAACCAACAATATGAGAAACCCAAACAACAAATCCTCCTTAGACCAAGAGGCAGTAGCACAAAACTTCAAAAAGAAACATAGGCCAAAAGACCACCAGAGACCCACACCCAAATAGAGCATCAACAAACAAGCCCCAAATGAGAAAGAGGAGCCTAGACAGGAAGGAAACACGAAGAAGGCCAGACAATAAAACCATCTGGCTACCCTAACACGCCGATTAGAGCCACAAATAGGAAAAAACTCCACAAAAGCATCCTGAAGCAGAGTTGATTTGATTGTTTTATGGCTGGCAGACTTGACTATTGTCAAGAGGGATTTAGTTTAATTTTGAAGGTTGTATAGAAGGATATAGATCTATCCTTTGATCTATATTTTGTTGTACTATTTGTGCTTGAATGTGTTTAGTTTTTTTTATGTTGACAAGCCCTTCCTATTTTTTAAATCTTGTGTTGAGTTTTTGGTACTATGTAAGGATCAATTGTACTAAGGTTATGCATTGTTGGTCCTGATTATGAACTGCTGAGAAAGAGAAATTAAAGTTGGCTATCATGTTATAAGATTGTGCAAATGATGTAATGTGCTTCATTGTACGTGTTGTGGTATAATGATCAACTTTTGGGTTTCCTATCGATTTGTGTTATGTGTTGGACCTCTAGAAGTATCTAAAAGTCTTTGTGAAAGTCCTTGTGATTTTTGGTTGATTCTTGTTTTAGGTAGTCTCCTTTGGATGTTTAGTGTCATCCACTTGTTATTCTTGTTGCTTGCTTGTGTGTGGGGCCTAGTGTTGTCTCCTATCATGGAGGGAGTGGGCCTCAGGGTTCCATGTGGTAGGGTGGTATTTGCCAACCATCCATTGGGGTTTAGGAGGTACAATTCATGCGCAACATGGAGAGTCTTTCCTTCCACTTCATTTATGAGCTGGATTTATGTGTAGATGATATTTCTAAGGAAATTGTGTCCAATATGTATTATATATATGTACCTCTCGGATGAATGAATATTCTATGTTGTAGCATTCTTGTAAAGGAAATGTAAATGAATTGATGTAATCTTGAAGATATATTTATTGTTGTTTATTATGTAGTGGAAAGGTGAGCATAAGAGGGTTGTATTTATGATGCATATGAACTTAATTTAGTAGTAGATGTGATATATCTTTATGTACCTATTTCATGGCATTGACTAGTAGTAGGTTCATATTAGCATAGTGATAAATGAGGATTAATTATAATTAAGTTATGTTATCATATGTAATATTTTGTATGAGATTTAATTTACATTCAAGAAACTGGTTGGATGTGGTCTTAGTGTATCATATGTCTTTCTACAGGTTTAGTTAGTGTAGATGTGTCGTAGCAACGACGTTAGGGGACCATGGTGGATAGGTGTGAAAGTGGGTTGTGATTAATGTTACTTTTAGGTCATAATGTGATTATGATGTGATGTTAATGTAATGATGTTATCCATGTTAATTTGTTGAGTTGCATTAGTTAGTGTCACTTTAGTTTCTCAACAAAAAAATATTGGCATGATGTTTGAGGTCTTTTGTGTTATCCACCAGGTACCTTAGTGGGGCATTACACAATATGGCACTATGTGTCAAATCAATAGAAGTTGTGAGGAAAACAATTCTCTAAGTTGAAAGGTATATCGACCAACGAGGCTTTGTGGGTATGGATATTCGTCCACAAAAAGGTTATGGGAAAGAGAATGGGAATATTAGTGTGCCTCTTAACTTCTAAGTTGTTGATTATTCATTAGATCTCCTATTGGATGATCCAAAATGTTGAATCTATGGGATTAGAAATCAATGATGAATCTAACTTTGGGAAAAAATATATTCAAAGTATGAAATTGAGGTAAGAAAAAGGAAATGGAAAGCCAACAACAAGTAATGAAAAATCATTTCAAAGAAGCAAGTGTTTGCTAGGAGTTCAACTTTGAGTAGATTGAATGTTGTGGAAACACTAAAGGGGGAAGGAAGAGAGTGGATTGACTCGGATTAAGTACCCCAACTAACAAAAATCGTGAAAATATTTTCAATTTGGAAGAACTAATGACTTCACAAGTCATGATGTCAATTAAGTCATACATTTTATGACCACAAGGAAAAAGGTATTGGAATTTTTGGAGAAAAATAGTGGAAAGGTCAAGAATTGTAACCTATAATTACACCATACCTTATATATATTTGATTGGTAATATTATTATTGATGCATTAGGAAAGGATAGGAAGATTACTTGATCATGAAAGGGAAGACCATTTCCAAGAATAGGTAAGGAGAGATCTATATTACTCGTGATTGGAAGAAAGTGTCTCTACACTCATGTATACCTTATATGGGGAATTTAGATAACGATGTTATTTCTATACACAGGTAGTAATCATACATATTATGAAATACATCCATGTTGTGAAGTGACTTGACACTGTAGCTTACTATGCTAAGAGACCTGGGGATGATAAGGTTTAGCTATAAAGCCATAAAGATGGTATGAAAGATAAGGCAGGATGTGACACTATGTAACCACATCAATTATCTTTACTTGATTGATCAATTGATCATACCTTACTCTTGAATGAAACCCTAGGATTAGAATAACCTATTTTGGATGAGAAGTTCATTTGATTAAAGAGGCAAACCTTAGGTTTTTTTTTACCTATTGGATTGGGATATGTATTGGACTACTCATTGAAACCTATAGGTTGGAAATAAATTACTTGGTTGGGTTGTACATTTGGTCTTGATTGGAACATATAGGGTTAGAGTAACCTATAACATTGGACTAGTCATTGATTAATGACTCTATCCTAGAATTAGGGTATACCAAAGTTGGGAATCACCTATGCGATTAAGTGAATTAATGGAGCTAACAAGAAACGTTTGTGCTTGGTAATTAGGTATGCAATTAAATTTGATATCTTCTAGGGACCAACATGATTGAACGAGGATTAATACTCGAAATTAGTACCAATTCTTATCAAGAAAATCATATTGAGTTAAAAGATGAATTGCATCTTGGAAACAATCCAAGGATGAAAGAAATTCAAGTTGTGGATGTCCTAAGATAAAGGAGATTTATCCCCACTAAACTCTTAACCATTACTACTTGGGAATTATAGATGGTGTGAGATCATAAAATAGGTTTTCACTTAGTCAAATAATAGACTATTATTGGATATAAAAGAACCTATGTACCTAAAATTTTGGAAGAATCAAGAATGAAACGAGGAAATTGATGTCAGAGTTAGGACATTGGAATGACAATGTTATTTGTCAAATGAGGAACCACTATAACTTGGGAAAGGATAGAGTAAGAGGTTGCACAAAATGTGGCAAGATAATGTCTAGTATGCCAGGAAATGAAGACCAAATGTCATCATCAGTAGGACATGTATACTCTCTTGAGATTCCAGAGGGAGAGTGGTAGAACATAAGATAGATCAATCTATATATGTTGGTGAAACTAACATAATGTTCTAGTAGACAGACTCACCCAAAGTAACCAATGCTAGTTGGAAACTTTATTTATAAGATTTCATTCCTAAATAATATATTGTGAGAAGTAGTTGCTTAGTATTCCTGAGAAGGTTGTCTCAATTGTGAACAAGCAAATAATGATAGGGTTGTGTGAACCATGATCATACTATGAGAAATTCAATTGAAAAAATATGCAATATATTATTATAGCCAAATAGGAAAAAGTGGTAAACCAAATCTTGAATGATTTATAAACTTCTAACATTGAGGTTTGGACCATTATATGGAAAGGATTGGAAAATCTATTAGGCTGAAATAGGCTTAGAAATAGGGTTAACCATAGACTTGATAGATTGTCAAAAAGGAGTAATAGATCAAAGATATCGATGAAACTTTGTCAATACAAAGCTTAAGTATGAAGTGGTATCAGAATTTGACAAGTGTCCAAGAGCAATGTTATGCTCAATATGGACAAGTAGTCAAGAACAATACTTTATGGTTAAGGAAAATGGATGTGTAAGTGATGGATGGACTCAGTTTTTGAGTTGTATAAAAGTGTAAATACCAAAGGGAAGGATGGGACCCATGGTGTAGAGTGCAATGCATCACTATTCCTTTTCTATTTGGATTATACTAAGGATAAATTCATGGGCAAATGATTTCCTGTCACTATGTCTTAGGTGTCATGGATAGTTACCATTGTACCTAGGATGTACACATGAGGTAATATATAATAAATCACTTGGGAGAGTAAGTATGTGTGAGGCATACAAGTTTTCCCTATGTGTTAGCAAGGGCACTCGATGCAAGGTCCAAGAAGGGCAAGGTTGCAAGGTGGGATGCTACATAGGAAGGATATTTAATGATTCTTAAATGAATTGAAAAGAGTAAGTACAAACCCTTACTCCACTTTATTTGTGTGTTAAAGTGCTCTAGATCATCGGGGACGATGATTCACAAGGGGGGAAGTATGTTACACCCCAATTATGTAATTACTATTTACTATTACTATGTAGGGTAAATGTGAATGTAATTTGTATTCAGATGGTTAATAAAATGTGCTTGCACTTTGTTATTGATGCATTACGAATGAATGATATTTCATTTAAATGTTATATGAAGAAATGCATATATGTGGAATGAATGGTTATTGAATTAATATTCTAACTTTGGAGATGTATTATGTATACTGCATATTTTGTGAACAACTGACTACCATGAGCATGTGTTAATGATTGCAGGTAAATGTTAATTCCTCTAGGCGAAGGGGAAGTATCACTCAGGAGAAGAACTTGGTCGGGTAACCGGTAACGAAAACTATCTGAGCATACACACACCACAGTAGAATAATTAAGTTAAGTCATTAAGTGGGAAGTTGGTAAGTCATCCTTAGTTGATGTGTTTGCATTAGCAGAGTCTTGTTTACTATTGAGTGCATTATTGGGTGATGTTTATCTATTCGAGCTTTGGAGTTCTTTCTTGTTTCATTATAGATATATTGATAAAAAGGGGCATATTTGGAGTACATGTATATATACATAACATGCATGTCAAAGAGATCTAATGACATGTATATGCATATGTATAGATGTATGACACATAAATGTTTATCAATACAATGGTAATTATGAATGGTTATATGTGAATTGAATGTGTACACACACACACACACACACACACACACACACACATATATATATATGTATATACATATCGATACACATGTACGATGGCAAATGGACATACCCATACGTATATATATATATATATATATATATATATATATATATATATATATATATATATAAGTATATGCCTCTATGTACATGTATACGCATGTATACATATATATCATACATCTCGTGCATGGACATGTCCATTTGCCATCGTACATGTGTATCAATACTCTATATATATATATATATATATATATAGAGAGATTATTCAGAAGACTATCAGACATGTGTATCAATACCTATATATATAGGTATTGATACACATGTACATGGCAAAATGGACATGCCCATATGGATGTATCGATATATGTCTACACGATACATGTACATAGAGGCATATACTCTTATATATACACACACACATATATAAATATATGTTGATATATATATATATATATATATATATATATATATATATATATATATATATATATATATATATATATATATATATATATTATCTATTACTTGAAATCGACTATCATTAACAATGATAGAGGTTGATTATAAGTTACTTGTGACTATATTTTGTAAGGCCAATTTTTACTCTTGCTGCTACGCATAGTGGAGTACGCATACTAAAATGTAGCTCACTACAATAAGTCGATACTTGGTGAAGACTAAGTCAACGCATTTGATGGGTATCTTATTTGACTTAGCAAACTTCAACGCCATGTCATTATGCTTAAACCGACATCTATAGAGGCGTGTAAACAAGTCAATGACTTTGTCAAACTGATTTATTATCTGAATTGACTCATGTTGAGACTTGGTCGATGCATGCTTGGTGTCGCATTTTTGATATTGACTGTTTCTGATAAGAAGGAAATTGTGCTAACTTTGAGAGTAAATAGTTGATGCTTTGGCACCACCTTTGAATCCTTATACTTGTAGATTTCTATTATGAAATGCAAACCGAATTCAATCATGTGTTGATTTGAATTAGTCTCGAATTGTTGTTGATCAACAAGGTCGATCTATAGTTGTTTTAGTTGAGTATGAGATTACATGTTCACCACCCTTTAGCTATGATATATGTGTTGTGCATGCTTGCTATTGTTAGAACTCATGCCTAAACTGTAGGTTGAGTAGTTACCAAATCATTGTATAAATAGTGGAGCTTGATCACTTGTTTGGGATGCATTCTTGCAAACATTTTTACTCTGCATTATTTTTCAACTTTACTCAGTTTTATTTGAGAGAGAGAGAGAGAGAGTTCTATTATATTGAGAAAGTAGTATTTGAGAGAAGTATTCTATCAACTTGAGTTTCAAAGGTTTATTGTGACATCTCTTGATAAGCTATAATCAATATAGTTACTATTTGGAGAAGCTTCATTGTTGTCAATTGATTGGATAAGCGAAAACATGCATGAGGATATTCTTCAGTTATTTTAATTATGAAAGATTATTCTCCATGAATGCTTTGAATTGTCTTTTACGAGTAATTGCATTTAGGGAAACTAGAATGGCTTTGAAAGGGAAATAGAAGCTATTATGTTATTTTTATGATGTGCTTGTATGTACTCCATAATAGGAGGTTGGTGTTACCATACGTATTACACACTAGATATGATTAAACGTGAGTGGTATATGAGTTACTCTTAGCTAGGTTATTGATTTAACTATAATAGATTGTGTTTACTCCTAGGATTGTTTATCTAGCATGGGAGGGAGCTTGTGTATTTACTTTGTTAAAGTAGATTCATTCCAAGTATGTAGAAATGGTGATAGGTTATCTCTGGGGTGATAGATTATCCATTGAAGGAAAAACCTATGTGTAGTTTAAGATGGACTTAAGTAAAATTATCCCTGAGTAGTGTATGTGATAGATGACATTCATTCGAAGTACCATTTGAGAACACTTTGGCGAAAGTAGTGTGACTACCTTTGGCTCCACTATCAATTCACCGTGATCCAGTATTACATGCTAGTTCCAAATTGTGGGTTTACAAGTTCTAGTTATGTAGGACACGACACTATGCTTAGTTGGTTGTTGTTATCTGATTGCTCTACCAATCTCTTCATCGAAGGGAAGGGCCATCTATCGAATGATAGATGTGTGGGGGATCGCATAAAACTCTGTGGTTGGCGAATATGTGCTTGAATGATACTTCTCCTCCACAACAGGCGACAGAAGAACCAAGGTTTGAAAGGAAGGATCCTAGACTGTCTATAAGCTATTTCTTCCAAAGCTCATTAAGCTATGTTTTGTAAATGTATGCATTCTTGTATGATTTTATACTGTGAAATCATTGTAATGAAATGGAATCCTTACTGTATTATGTTATGGCATCTTTGTTCATATATTCTCTAAAAACGAACATAAATTTTTTTATCGCAATAACTTGTTACGAAGTTTATTTACTCGCAAAGTGAAAACTTAGAAATTTTTACTTCATTGAAAGGTTAGCATGTTACACAATACATCACACCCACCTCAATCCCAGTGGCACCATCACCCACGGACCTAATAGCTTGACAATTACAAACATTACAAAATTAAATGACTAATATGCATGTAAGTGGGAATCAAAAAGCATACATGGTGGAGGACCTATGTCCTTACCCATTTGATAAGAGCATTCACATGCCTCCCTTTCCCATGAACTTTATTGTTCCAAAATTTGATAAATACAAGGGAAAGGGTGACCCCATTGAACACATACGGGAGTTCCACACTACATCATTAGACGTGGCACATGAGCATACATATCTCATCAGACTTTTCCACGAAGTCTGGGAGGACAAGCCCTCAAATGGGTTACACACTTACCTTCAGGTATACAAATTTGGAGTGAACTTATGGACAAATTCATCTCACACTTTTCATACAACATATCAACTGATGTCAATATTACCCATTTGTGCAAGGAAAATCAAAAAGATGGTGAAACCTTCACATCATTCTTACAAAGATGGTGAAGATTAGCCAACGAGTGTTCCTGCCATATACCAAAGAAGCAATTGGTCCAGATCTTTATGGAAAACCTCGACAAGGAGATCCTATTCCACTTATGAATCCACTGCTATAACACATTTGATGATGTGATACAAAATGGATTATCCATCGAGAAAGCCTTCATAACAAAAGGGCTTGTGAAGTTTTTTAACGAGAATAACAGTTATTCTTCTAGTTTGAAACCAAATGAGAAAAAAATTGGTCATGGAATAAAAATGATGACGTTGTAGATGCAAAACTCATCAATAAACGATGAATACCAATAAAACTCCATAGAAGTAAGAACAAACTACTAATGTAGCTCAAAATAACACACCACAACCAATTGAGGCAATTTGAAGAAGTTGCTCCAAAATAATGTCATCTAATTACCTGAGATCAGACATTATGAGCCAAGTCCATTCAAACCAACTTGGTGGAATGATAATGATTTATATGAATATCACATAATTAAGGGACATAAGACGTTCGCCTGCTTCCAATTAAAGAACCTTATACAAGATCACATAGAGTAGGGTGATATCCAAATAGATAACCAATCAAAAACCTCTAACAAAGATCACATGATCTTCAAGAACCCTTTACCCTTTACAAAACTATGGGAAGGGAAAAGTCTTGAGTTCTAGAATGGGTGGAAAAGTTGATGCCAATTATACTAGCGTCACCTATGAGTACACAGTGAATCATATCTGATCATTGTCAAACCATAATGCATCCACCGTCACCATAAAAAAAAAAAAAATTCTAAATGTGAAATTAATTACCACTAAGCAATGGAAGGTGATTCTACAAGGAGTCCCTTCCAAACCTTGATCGACACATGAATACAACTTACTTGATCATATAGGAAAGACCCCATCTAAAATCTCAATTCTTAAGTTGCTACACACCTATCCTGAGCATAAGGCTATCTTAGATAAGGCATGACATGATTCATTTGTCCCAGTAGACTTAAATGTGAATCAATTTCAGGTCATGATAGGGTTCTCAGCTACCAACCAACACACAACATTCATTGAATGCAACTATACTTCACATAAATAGAATCACAATGAACCATTTCATCTCAAAGTATACGTTAACAAACACAAAACTAGATGAGTTTTGATAGATGGTGGAGTAGGGTTGAATATATGCACAAATTGAAACTAGTAACTACCATGGGATTCTCATAGGATTGTATAGATGAGTCAAAGAGGATTGTGAGATAAGGGTATGATGATATGGAATGCTCCTCCAAGGGTGTCATCATGCTACCAATTAGAGTGGGTCTTGCTATTTGGACTCAGTCAGTCAAGTTCTAGATCTAGACCTACCCTACAACCTTTTACTTGGATTCCCATGGATTCACTCCATGAAGTTTATCTCTTCCATGTACCATCAATGTCTAAATTTCTCCTACAATGGAGCAGAGATCACTATTTTCGGTGATCCTAACCCCTTTCAATATTGCAATAACTTGAGAGGAACACCTGAGCATCAGATACCTAGCCATAGGTAGAGCACATCTACCCCTTCCTCATCACGATACATTGACCCAACTTCTCTATCAAAAGCCTCCCCACTACCAACAAAATTCCCTAATACCAAGGTCTAAGTCTAGGACAGTGGAGTTGGAAAATACAATATTGAAAGTTTGTTTTGCATGGGGAAACTACCATTTGCACCAAAACATTATGAAAAACCCCATCACATCGAGAAAGATATCAAGGTGACGATTTAATATCACCCATCCACAACCTTCTCCAAGTGGGGAAAATTAGGAAAGGATTGTATTGAGGAAGACCTCTCTAAATGGATATATAAAGATAAAGAGGGCAAGATACATGTGGATCTACCTATGGATAAATATGGCAAGGGGTTTGACATAATGAAACAGATAGGCTACGATGGGAACAGTGGCCTTAGAATACAAAAATAAGGTATGATTGAACCTATCCTAGCAAGCAAACAATCATGCAACACGGGGTTGGGGTATCTACCTCTAAAAGTGAAAGCTCCTAGTACCATGGTATTTCAGAAGGAAGTCATTAACATTTTTGAATTTGTTGAGACATCTAAGGATTACCATATTGAAATAAATTCTAATGAATGGGAATGGGGTTCTGATAAATCCTCTAGTGACTATGACCTAGTTTAAACCTTTCAAGAGCTTGATCAATCCTCTCCTCAAACTAAATATATGAATGGTCATGCTTGGATCGATATTATTTGAGATCCAAACAATTCCTCCATCTTCACCCTATCTACTTCATCCTTAAGCTTTGCTGATACTAATGGCAACATGTCATTGCTTCACCCACAACTAATTGATTAGAACTTTAGAGTCTAAGTTAATGTTTTGTAAACTTGGTAGAACCTACACAATTTAGAGGTTTATCTAATTGAACAGTTCACTCAACATTGCAAAGACTACATGAAAATGTCAACCCAAGGTTTGTAAACTTGTGATGGTACAACATTGTATATGCCTTCAGAGACTCAAAACTACCTAAGCTATCCTATTCACGTTATTCTACTCGCTAAAAATTCATAGAATTGTAGAACAATAAAAGACATAAACCAGAACTAGTGGCTATGGGTACCTACAACTTAGATTGCAACTAAACCGTTACTAATAAAACATTACCGTGTCAACTCAAAAATAATAAAAACTAATGAGTTAGCTAATTTAACCTCCAAAGTATTACTGGTTAACCATTATATGCATGTTCATGAACATTCATTAACAATAAGTGAAGTATGAGGTTCTAGTTTAACTTGCATGAAGTTCATGAAATAGGAAACAACCATTAAACAAAAATAAAATAACTAGAAAATGGAGTGAAAAATAGTTACCTTGAATGGCCTGCTCAAGTGGCTATTCTCACTTTAATTGAAACCAAATCTAACTAACAAATTCTACACATCTAGTGAAATTAGCTTCATTCATTGCATATCATGAAATATTTACACAAGATCTTCTCACAAATTGTATTCAATCATTTTGAATATCCATAATGTCTTGAAACTAAAAATAACTGATAGTAAGAAAACTAAAAAACCAATTAACCGACCTAAGGACTCGACCATCGACTATATACAAGCTCGAGGGAGTCTTATTCAAAGCAACAACTAACCATAACCATTAACTTTCTACTCATAAATATTTGAGCGTATAGTTAAGACTGAATTATTCAACCCATAATTGAAAGGAAAGAAGAATACTAATAGGACTAAAACTGTAAAAATAAGATTGCATGTAAACACACAAACATTTTTCAAAATCCTATCGGTAAAGGAATCCTTCTGCTTTAGTTCTTATTAACTGGTCATAAAGATGCACGTTCAACCTCCATCAAGTACCTTTAATAAAAAATCATCACATTCAACTTAATTTGGAACTCCCCTATTTTGTTGTCCCAGTCATCCTTTTGTTGCGGGTTCATCCTGCAATTGCTACATGCTACAATTCCTCTTTGGCTACAAAACGGTTAATTCACAAAGCATGTACACGAGTCTAACTATCATAATTAAAACATAGAATTTCATCCACATTTCATACATATCTACATATAAACCATGCATTACTCATTATAACATAACCATATTTCCACCATTATATTTTAGGTCCAAGTTTGCATAATAAGTATGAAAAGGTAGTATAATATAGGAGTCTTGTCTAGGAAATATATTTGAAAGTGTCTAAAAGCATCTATGAAAGCAATAGAAAATGAGCTAATAGTTAGACCCATTAGGGACCAACAAGGTCCACCGAGCTTAAACCTATTCAATAATGATAAAGCAATTGTTGAGTTTATGGGACTTAGAGATAGAATACCAAGTGGGGATCACAAGGCTAGATTCACCATTGATCTTGACATAGATGCATACTATGGGGAGTCGGCCTTGCCTTCTAGTTGCAAAACAAAATAAATAAAGAAAAACAAGTATGTGGGTGAAAACTGAAAGGCACCTTCAGACATAGCAAAAAATAAGAAAAAGGATGTATCCGAAGGTGAAAACTTCTATGAGGCACCTAAGGATGGAAGGTTGGACCTACTCCCCATAAATCAAGAGCAATCCCCAATGTTGGTCAAGAAGTCACAAAAGGTCAACATCAACACAATGAAAGATCCAAAACTATACACTTTGCAGTGTCCTTGATAGATGCAGAGAAGCCTAAATTCACAATTTTTTCTCGAAAAGGAAAATAAACTTTGTGTGGTCCTACATACGAACATGTCGGGACTAGACTCTAAACTATTCCTTCATCACCTACCTCTCTTTCCTAATGGTAAACCTTTTAAGCATAAGTCGAGGAAGATGCACTCGCTAATTGCCTTGCTAGTTAAAGAAAAGCTTAAAAAACTTTTGGATGTTGGGTTCATAAGACCCATAAATTATGCAAACTAGATTTCAAATCTAGTGCTAGTTACCAAGCCGACTAGGGGCATTCGTATTTGCACTAACTTCAAAGATTTGAACAAGGCTTGTCTAAAGGACAATTTCCTGTTACCCAATATAGACATGATTGCGTATCTTACAATAGGATACAAGATGCTATCATTGATGGATGGTTTCTTTGGATATAATCAAATTAGAATAATAGGAGAATATCAATGCAAGACAACTTTCACCTGCACTTGGGGAACATACTATTGGAACGTCATACCCTTCGATCTTAAAAATGTCGAAGCTAATTACTAAAGGGAAATGACTATGATCTTCCATGACATGATGCATAAACTAATGGAGGACTATGTGGATGAACTCCTGGAAAAATACCTCACAAGGGATGATCACTTAGTAGTACTGGAAATTTTTTTTACAATGTTGGAAGAATATAAGGTTTGACTAAACCCGAAGAAATGTGTCTTTGGAGTGACCTCCGGGAAGCTCCTTAGATATATTGTTTTGCACAATGGCATAAAGGTCGATCCTACAAAGGTGAAAGCCATAATTAACATGCTACCACCTTCCACCCTAACTTAACTAAGGAGCCTATAGGACAAATGGAAATCTATCTGCAAGTTTATAGCACAAATGGCAGACAAGTGCCATCCCTTTTAGTATCTCCTACAAAGGGATGTCTTGTTCAAATGGATTGATTCTTGTCAACATGCATTTCAACAGATCAAGGACTATCTACTATTTCCACCATTATTAAGACCACCTATCAATGGGAAACTACTTGTTTAATACATATCAACAACATCATATGCACTAGGAGCTCTCCTAACACAAAATGATGAGGATGGGAGGGAACACACAATATACTACATCATTCATACCCTTTTATGGTATGAACTCAATTATACTCCCATTGAGTGAGCATGTCTTGTTGTAGTATTTTCCACACATAAACTACAACTCTACATGTTAAATCTATAGACAAAGTTGATAGCAAAAATTGATCCACTAAAGTATTTACTCACCAAGGCAATGTTAACAAGCAAACTGGTGAAATGGGTGATGCTCCTTAGCGAGTTCAACATTGAATATGTGGAAAGGAAAGTCATTAAAGGACAAGTCATTGCTAATTAGTTAGTAGATGCCCCTACATAGGCATTCACATCTCTTGTATCTGAATTCTCAAATGAGGCAATATTCAAACTAGATACATCTACAAAAGTGGAAAATGTACTTTGATGGATCATACACAAATCATGGTTCAAGAACCGGTGTCTTGTTCATTACACCACAAGAGGACACTATACCTAAATCATACAGGATCACATTTTCATGCATGAAAAACATAGCAGAATATAAAGCCTTACTCACAAATCTGTAGGAAGTAATCATATGGAAAATCAAAGACCTCTAGGTATATGATGACTCATTGTTAGTGGTCTGACAAGTCAATGACGAATATGAGACTAAGGACAACAAACTAGTACCATATAAGAAAATGGTGGACAACCTCAAAGAATACTTTGACACCATTCTATTTACATAGATCCCAAGAGTACAGAATAAGGCAACATATGCAATAGCCACCCTCGGTTCTCTCTTGGGAATTCCTAATAATGTACATTAGTGCAAGTTATTGGTGGAATAGTTGTTGATCCCTACATTCGACGTCCTTGAATCCAAGCTTTATGTGATATTTTTGGTCCCAATTCACCTTGGTATAAGGATATATATGACTACCTTCACACCCAAATCCTACATGCCGACTTGTCCAATAACCAACAAAATACCTTTAACTGATAGGCGGCTAAGCACATTATTATCACAAATACCCTTTACCATCGTATCCTAGATACTACCCTTCTTAGATGTCTCGACATAGATGAATCGAAGCCAGCTTTACAAGAAATACACAATGGTATATGTGGGGCTCGCTCTAGTGGTCCTACCTTAGCCAATAAGCTTATGAGAATAGGGTACTATTGGCATACAATGGAAGGTGATTCATATTAATTTGTGAAGAAATACTGACAATTTCAAATCCACGATGACCTGATACATGCGTTGGCACATGTACTCCATTTGGTTACCTCACCTTGGCCTTTCTATCACTGGGAACTCAACCTCGTTAGGAAGATTCAACCTACATCTACCAATAGACATAAGTTCATTATCACCGCAACATAATCTTTCATTAAATGGATCGAAGCCATACTGATGATGTATATAACTGGTAAACAAATTTCAAATTTCATATTGAACTATATCATATGTTGGTATAGTGTTCCTTTATCTATAGTAACAGATAATGGGCATCCCTTCAAAACCAAGACGTTAGGGAATTATGTGAAAGATACCACATCCAACATCACTTCACCATTCCATATTATCCCCAAGGTAATGGTCAAGTGGAGGCATCTAATAAAACCATTGTGAAAATTCTAAAAAATATTGTTAATGATGTTGGTTGAGACTAGCATATACAAATAAATCCAGCCTTATGGGCATATCATACGAGAATTTGTACTCCTACTAGTGCCACACCTTATTCCTTTGTCTTTGATTCTAAATACATCCTATCGATTGAGGTCGAGATCTTGTCCTTGAGAGTTTCATGCAAAATTTCATTGGTGACAAAGATTATCGAATCTCTAGGTTACAAAAGCTAGAGCTATTGGACAAAAGAATACAAATTGTGTTGGTCCACTTGCAGACATATCAGAATTGCCTTCGATATAACTACAACAAGAGAGTCAAGGTTTGAAACTTTCACATTGGTGATCTGGTCTCAAAAGAGAATCCTAAGAACCAATAAGAAAGAGAAAAACCAGGTAAGTTTGAGCCTAACTGGTTAGGTCCTTATATCATCACTGCAATATATGGATCTAGTGCCTATCAACTAGGTACTCCTAAGGGTGAACCACTATCTGATCCCATCAATATCATGCACCTTTGGAAGTACTAGACATGACCTCTAGAGAACTCATTGTATCAAAAAATTAAAAAAACATGGAAAAATAGAAAATAAAAGAGAAAGAAAAATAATTCATCCTATAGTGAAAACCATTTCTATGGTGCTTTGGATAAGTATCATGGTGAAAACCTAGCAAAAGGTGCCATGTGTAGTCAACTTTCGCTCTACCATCTATCATTACTTTATCTAATTTTGTTCATAATAACTCAAGCACATGCTCTTCGATAATAAAAGCTTTCTCAACCCTCTCATGGCATGAGACTGATTAAACATTTAGTGTCAAACTGCTTATCACATCCATTCATTCATAATAACTAGTCCGATTTCAGACTGGGGGAAATCCTTGGCCTATGGGTTTCAAAAGGATCTTACACATGGTATCAGAGGATGTTATCACAAAAATACAAAAACATAAAAAATCAATCAATACATCAAAACATTTAAATATCTTGTGAGAAATCTAAAAATAGTCATAAAATATTGAAAAATAAAAAACAATGTTAGTTCATGGTATCGAACTACATTGTCTCTACATTGTCACATAGGCAAGGCCATCATTGATGATCCCTCGAGGCATTAGGTCTATCCTTTAGGGTTCGTCGTAGTCAAATCTTCATCATAATCCATATGTCATAATAAACTATTACTTTCCATGGTCAATCAAACTATGGTCTTTGCATTGTCACATAGGCAAGGCCATCACTGATGAGCCCAATAAAATTTTGCATCACAATCCTAGCTACATAAAAAAACTATCCTTTGTATAGAATGAACATGTTTGACACAAACATGATAATCCTACATAGGAACCGACCTTAACAAATCACGAAACAAAAGATGACACTACCCAAACTAGTTCTCAACTAGGCTAATCAATTGTTAACAAATGTTTTGATTACACGGAAAAAAAAAGTTTTGAATGGACCCAAAACCATTAACAAGTAGGTTTTAATGGGGAATCGAAACCCACACAAAAAGACCAAGCTGCAAAAACATAGAATAAAGACAACCAACAGTAAACCAGAGGTTGATTGTAAAAGAAATAGCATGAATACAAAAATTTGCACCAATAGAAAAGGTTTAAACAGGATCCTCAACCCCAAAACAACCAATTACAAGGGAAATTACAACTAAGAACCACCTGAAACGGCTAGGTAACCATTAACCTATAATAGGCAGACTGCAACACAACACTTATCAACACCAACCAACAACGCACTTACTGAAACATCATGGTAACCATCATCCTGTAACAGCCAGACTGTAGCACAACACTTATCAGCACCAACCAACAAAACCAAACTCCCCACCTTAATAGGAGAGTTAGGAATCATAGTAGAACACCAAGAAACCTCCCAACCACACCAACAAGGAAAAGGAAGCCTCTTGCAGCACCACCAAACCCAAAGAGAAGAATCAAACTCCACCTCAAAAGGAGTAGGCTCCCCTCTATAGGAGCAGATTCCATGAAGAACCTTACCACAACTGCACCAAAAACTGTAATAAAAAATAATTCCACCTCCATAGGAGCGTGCACCACCTCCAAAGGTGTTGTAGCAGCAAGGACCAACAATAAGGAAAGCACCTCCACAAATCCATAGACCCCAACTCTACCTCTAAAAGAGGGGGCTCCACCTTTGTAGGAGTAATTTTCACCTCAATAGAAGACTTAGACTGAAGAAAAGGGAAGAAATCCAACCAACCAGCAACAAGGATCTACATGACAGCAATCAACAACTTGAGAACATGGCCTAGCAAGAGACACATAGGGATAAACCTAACCAACCCACAAGGGGGTAAAGAGAACACATGAACAAACAACAAAATCTTCACAAAAGTAGGCACCAAAGAAATATAGAACACCTTAGGCACCAACCAAGAGAGAAGAAACTTATGTGCAATAGAAAATAATAGCTTCCCTGCTCAGAAAACAATAGCATCCTTGCGTAGAAAAACAACCAACGACAACAAAGAGACAATGGGCCTTGAACAGATAAGAGCATCCACACTACCTAGCAAAACATCAAACACTACTAAAAAGGAGGCAAAGGAACCAACAAGAAGCAAGGCAAGGTGAGGAAAGACCCCCAACAAAGAAAGTGGGTAGCAGGTAAGACAATGAAGAGCAACATCCAACCCTACATGCTAGTTAGGGTCTAAAAAATGCCCATAACTAACCACAAGACAATCCACCAGAGTCAAACCAAAGACCTCCACCAACAAGCACCAAGAACAAGGGAAACCAAAAGGCAACACCAAACTAGAAGAAATCAAAGTGGTCCAAGTAAGGCACAAGGAACCTAAGCAAGGAAGAAATAGGGAGAAGGCCAAACTAGAAAGCACAACCTCACCTCTAACATGCCAGTCACAATCCAAAATAAGCCATAACCCTGAGCCACATCTTGAAAAGAACCAAAGCCTCACAAGACACACCCACTTCCAACACACAACAACCAAAAAAAACCACTTCCCACCCAACAACGCACAAACTGCAACCAGTCGCAGCCTAGCCCACAACGCCCAAATGAAAGCCAGACAAACCCAACCACTAGATTCCAACCCATAACATCATTTCCATGAAGCAAAGCGAGCTAAGAAAGGCAAGAGGAACCCTTCCAAGGAAGAAACAGGGTGAAGGCCAAACGAGAAAGCCCAACCACACCTCTAATATGTTGTTTAGAGTCCAAAATAAGCCATAACCCTGAGTCACATCTTGAAGGGAACTAGAGCCTCACAAGACACACCCTCTCCCAGCACATAGCAACAAAAAATGGTTGTAATCCAATCGTCAGCAACCAAAACACATCCAGTTGCAACCTAGACTCCAACGTCTAAACAATAGCTAAACACTGCCCAGTTGCCAACACCCAGCGCTCAACATCAACCTCAACGCCAATAAGTAGAGCAAGCCAAGTAAGGAAAAAGGAACCCTTGCAGGGAAGAAACAGGGTGAAGGCCAAAAGAGAAAGCCCGACCATACCTCTAACACATTGGTCAAAGTCCAAAATAAGCCATAACCCTGAGCCACATCCTAAAAGGAACCAGATCCTCACAAGACACACCCTCCCCCAACACACATCAACCAAAAACAACCGCATCCTAGCCTCCAACGTCCAAAACACCACCAACCGCAACCCAGCCTCCAACATCAAAAAATCAACTAGTCACTGCCCAGTCGCCAGCACCCAACCCTCAACATCATCCTCATTGTTAGGATCTGAGCCATCCTCCCCACCTGCATCAGAGGATTTTAAACTCCCCAAATGACTCTTATTCTCGCCTCCTCCTTCATGAGCCATTTTTAATACAAATGTTACCTATCTTATCAAAAATAATTTATCTTCTAGGATTTCGCATTATCGAAACTAGACCAAGTGTCTTACATGAAATGTATTACTCCTTAAAACAAACACAATCTTCTGAAAACATAGTTGACTCATTTGGTCTAGTATTAGTCTTATCCTATTTGATTTATCTTATGTCACAGTCCTAAGCTTCTTAAGGATATCTAAAAGTGATTAGAGTGACAATGATGGGTGATGACATTTCTTTATGTTAATTTTTGTTTGTGGTTTGTCTTGGTAACATGATTGGGGAAACTAAGGTCCTTGTGTGTGATTGGGATTCCATCTAGCATAATTAAAACATCCTATGCAAGTCAAAAGGTCAGGTAACACTTTCTTGCAATAGGATTAACATGTTTTATGGTAATTTCCTCACATATTCCTATAAGGTTCTATTGTCACTAATCTAAATTAGGAAACTCCTTGTCTGATGTGTCTTAATCTTTGACAAATGGATCTAAAATTTCACTGAGGTTTGTCACAACTTGGCGTACACTATCTGCTTATCCATATATCATATCTTTTAAGTAAATAGAAACAAAAACTGCCTTCGTAATTCATGCTTAGGTGTGCATACATCCGCTTGTTCCATAAACACAAAAAATGCTCTATGATGATAAAACATGCATTGTCGAAAGCTCGAGGAATATCAATCCTTACATTAATCTCAATTTGGATGAATGATCTATCCAAAAGTTTCTTCATTCCTTGCTAACTATTTCTTTTATTCACACTAACAGTGCTTCTGAAAATCCCACAATCATCTCGTTGGCATCCTATGACACACAAAAACAAGTATATGAGCTACATCATCTTGCATCCATAATCATCTTAGAATATCATAAATAAATCATGTGCATATAGGTCATACATATTGCATCAAAAAATACAAAAAGATAGATAATATTACATCGTATTTTAGAATCATCATCATCCATGTGTCATCACATCATAATATATTTTAAACATGCAATGTCATCATCATATAGAAAAGCATCATAATCATTAATATCCATAAGCATTAAATATTCCATACATCACATCATAGTTCATAAGCATTAAATATTCCATACATCACATCATAGATAATAAGTATTAAATATCCATACATCATGTCATACACATAACCATAAATCATATATCATGTGCATCAATCCATAAATAAAATCATACATATACATCATATGCATCCATAAACATCCATCACATAGAAATATGCATAATAATAACACGTTAGATAATCGCCTCCAAAAAATGATGTATCTCATATATATGTCCAAAATATGTCATAGTACAATATCAAATAACTATCAAAAAATATGAAGCTCACATGCTTGATAAAAATATACATGTCTATATATACAAACATGCCTAGCTTGTGTTGCCCCTATCACTAGATGAAGGCCTCTCCTTTCTCTGGCTTGATCCCGATGCCCATGACTAATCCCTATGTGAATGCCGACTTGAATGATAGGGAGATGCCCTTGGCTAGGACACCCCTCCATCATTCCATGACCTTCGTGAGTGTGATCTAATCTAACTCTCTACAAAGTTGGGTGCTCTCTCCATTGGTAACATTGCCTTCTCATAAAGATCTCTATAATACTACTCAGCCTTGTTGGATGTGTGTAGTGTCCATGCTAGATCTGTGCTACCCCCGCTAATAGTATCAATGAACTCAATTTCTCTTTAATCATCCCACTGCGCTCTGATGACAATCATATCTCACTCAACCACTAATTGAGCTACTTGCCCCTGTAGACCTTGAATCTAAGCCAATGCAACCTTAAGTTACACCTGTAATGCTGCTGCCTATAGATCTAGTGCTATCTCCTCTATGTCCACATCCATAATATCCAACAAACCCTCCCCAACGAGCATCTTCTCCATACCCTCCTCAATCACTCTCTTGTGCAGCCTCCTCCTCCGCTATGCCAACATTATCCTCTACCTCCTCCACCGCAAACTCCCCCACATCCACATCCATCTCTACATCTCCTAACACCTCCTGCACCCTAACCTCCCCCATATGTTGTACTTTTTGGATCTCTTAATGAGGAGCAACATCGAGCTATACCTGTGCCACTCTAACCCTCTCCTCTTGATGAGGAGCACCATCTCTCTGTTACTCACCCTCCTGCCTCGATGCCTGAGGTGGAATCCCACCTCTGTCCTGCCTACTTCTATCACCCCTATCGTGATCTCCCCTCCCACCATATCCACCCCTAACTCCACCACCTCCCATCATCATCACCATCACCCTGGCTAGCTTGACCTCTATCGTCACCTCTCCCCTATCATCTCTTTCATCATCTCCCTCGAGGACTTCTGCCTAGCCTCTCTATTGGAGTAGGCTGATTTGGATCTATAAATAATGTGGGCCTGTGTTGGGCCCACCACATGTCGTGATCTGTTATAGTCCCTACATTAGCTAACTCAGCAGGGGCACCCCACTCAACTGGCTATAATCCATCGATCTTCGTAGCTGCAAATTGTGACATTGACCCTGGGTCCCCACAAGGGAACCTCTCGAGAATATTAGGAAAACTTTGTGATGCCCATAGGAACTCCATGTTGCTCTTCAAATTATCGCAACACACTCTCTAGAAGATGTCTTTCTATGATGTGTTGTGTCTGTATAGTGTGACCAATCAAATATTTGGTTTTCCTCATCATTCCACACTGGGCAATCCCTATACAACCTCCATGTGAAAGCATCAAGGCTATCAATACCATGTTGCCAATGCCCTATGTCACCAACCTGGATATGTGTGATGACACCTCCATAAATATATACATAGGGAAGCCTTGGGCTAGGTATCTATCCATCGGTGACCTGAAGATAGTTACGTGCTCCCAAGACCATACCATAAGAAATGTAGTACCACAACTGATATATTGAGCATCTTGGTATGCCACATCATGAAGCTAGAAATAGAGCATGGCCAATAAACAAGGACCCCAAGCATAAATTATGGATTTCTCCATCATACCCTCAAGCATCTAACCCCATATGATGGGGAATCCATGGCCTTGATGGTTAGGAATGACCATGCCTCTAATAATAGTGCAAATCACAACTATGGGTTGATCATATTTATCAACAAGTGTATCCCACTAGATCTCGTAATCCTCGACTTGAGAGCTAGGTCATCAACAACAAATACTCGCCGCAAGGAAGCCAACCCATGATTAGGATCATAAACAACACACTCACCATGAATGGGAAGATGAAGAACATGCCAGACATCCTCTAATGCGATAGTGGCCTCTCTTGTGGGAAAATGGAAGGAACTAGTCTCAAAGTGCCATCACTTCTTTAAAGCTGTCAAAAGTCCTTGATTAGCCTGAATGATGGGCATGAAGGTAACATGGTATAATCTCAATGCATGCAGGGTATCCCTCTCCTCATTTCTTAGATGATCTTGCAATCTAAAAGATGCAGGCCGACTGTCTTAGGTATATATCAGTGGTAATCGCACTTGTGCTCAAAAGGCACATTACATCAATCAAGATGCCTAATTGAACCTATTGGACATTTTATACAGAGAAAAAATTAAAAAAAATTTGACTCAAATTGGTTAACAGTCAAATGTTTCACACTATCATATAGATGTGACTCACATTGCAATTGTGAATAGGCTAAGCAATTACGACGTACTATCATGCAAATGCGTTGTAGGAAAACAATTGCATCATTATAACCTAAATATGTGCCACCCCACAATGGATGCGATGCACAAAGCAATTGTGAGTAGCCTAATATTTGCAGCTCTATCTTACATATGTGTCACACTTCACACATGCGGTGCATAAGACCACACATGTAGCGAACACAATAACAGATGTGGCGCCAAAAAAACACTGCATCTGTTTGCTCTTATTCAAGTCCTAAAATCTACTAAAAATTGCACAAAAAAGGAGGAAAGGAAAGGGTACATACCACACCCCTTGAGCCCTCTGGCCGTCATAAGGATCAAACTCAATATTCGTGGTGCACAACTACTGGAACATGCGACATCTCCGCAGGCACTCCTTCGCAAAATCTCCTCTCGAAGCTCTCAAACTTCTAAACATAAAATGCACAAATGAACTTTTTGCACCCCCTAAAGCCTATTTATAGACTTTTATGGTGGGATTTTGCAAAACCTTTATAACTGGGCACATCAACTTTGAACTTCAAATGCAAAAACGGAAACCCCATATGTTCTAAAATTAAAATATTTTGCTACCAATGCATTCAACACTATAAAATTGACTTATCCGAACAATTTCCTATTTTTTTTGAGGGGGCATCAGCCTATCTTGCCATCACCGGGGCATACCGGGGCAACTCGTGAGCATAATTTTTTTAATTTTCTTTGACATAATGCTATAAAAATGTAGTATATCAAAGGGGCAAAATGTAGATACCCTAAATTATCATGACTTGCGAGCAACACATTTTAACTAATTTTCACTCTTCTTCCCTAAATGATTAAATAATGCCTTATTATTTAATTATTATCGACTTTTATCTTCTACTATTAATTAAGTGATTTTACATTATTTAATTAATTCACTCAAATTCATCGTAAGGTGGTGGCCTAATAAGAGAATCCATAGAGTGAACAAGATAACACCCATAAATGTGGAGGAAGTGAGAGGTGTGATTGATAATGTCATTCCCCCAAGCTATCCACCTTGTTTCATGTATGAGGCATAACTCCAAATTCTAAACATGTTGAATATGAATCAACGTGTCCTTGTGAGTGAGCAACGTGTTTAGAAAAAAATGAGTCTTCACGGCTCTAGGTTTGGTAATTTTCCACTCAATATAAACTTGTATTAGAAAGTGCTTTGAAAGGATAATGCGTGACAAAGGCCCTATAGTAAAAGAATAACAAATAACAAAGAAAATAGTGATTGAGCAGATAACAAGTTGATTAGAATGTTGTTAGTTCTATCTTTGAGGTTACTCCATGTGTGTATCATGTTGTGTGATCATGGTGAAAACTAATATTGGGATCATAAATCCTAGTTAATTATGCACAAAGTACCCTACCTCTCTTTTTTGAGTTGTTTAATGCATAGATAACACCCCATATTTATCATAAATTATCTCAATTATATTAAAATCACTATTAGAAACCAAGTGACAACAAACATTAATTTGTGATCCATCTTTAGAGAGTAGATCCATCAATAACATCATTTGAGGCATAAACAAATTAATAACTCTAAATGAATGATTATTAATTTTGAAAAGAGCCTACAACCTTGGTTAGTGGGGTCACATGCCTGATCAACTAAGTGTTGATGCCTCATAAAAGAAAGAAAGGTGACAAAGCCACCATGACTTTTTTCATGATTGATACATAAAAAATGACTAGAAGGCTAGATAATATGACATACTACAAAAAGTAAAAAACTTAAAATTTTAACCTTTGTAAACAAAAAATGTCTAAAATTGGAAAATGTTACCTAGTG